>JAMZAV010004109.1:0-50627 GCA_024449915.1 Sweltsa coloradensis
AAAAATTTCCGTTTTTTGGGGGGAAAGGGGAACCCTAAAGAAATTTTTAAAAATTTAAATTTGAAAAAAAAAACCCTTTTCCCCAAAAATTTTGGGGAAATGCGTGTTTTTATTTTAACGACAAGGGTTTTTTGTTTTGAAGAAGTCACTATCATCAAATCATTGTGGCTGTGATTGTCCCCCCGTAAACAAGGTTAGGGAAATCTTGCACCTTAAGGCCACCCCCAAAATTCTGCTCGGAGATAGAGTAAACCTTGGCAATATTTACACGTATTTCGTACTAACTTTGTTTTCCATAGTATTGACACAGTTTATGTAGATAACACTGCGTTATATGCATGCATTTCATAACATGTTTAATGTTGTTTTAAATACTAAGAAAACGCCATAGTCGTTGTTAGACGAGTGAGCGAGTTATGTGTTGAGCATCCGGGAACATCTGCATTTAAGTTTGTATAATTAATAGTGTTTTTTTAGTTAAGTTGGGGATAAGGGCAAGAAAACGTAAGGCCATAATGCCCACTCTGGGTCTACCCCTATATATGGGCCCCTTAGAGACGTCTTAGGTTGGGGGAAGAAAGGGAATGTTCCCGGGTACTCAACACATGGCTCACTCACTCGTCTAACAGCGACTTTGGCGTTTTCCTAGTTATGTATTTCACAAATATAAGACGTAGAAATAAACATTGTATACTTGTTTTTCTACAACTGTATTCAGAAAATTAGTAACTTTAGCACTAGTACATATAAATTTTATATATTCACAGTATGTACATAAATACTGATTAAGTTTTATGACAGGCATTGTGCTCAACGGTATTAATGCACATAAGTTTTAATTGTGCGTATAAAACTGATTGTAATTCTTCTTGTAGCGAGTAATATATTCGTTAGCTCGCTCGTAATAGTATCCTGTAAAATACTCAATGCTATAGAACTAATTAATTTCAACCCGAGTGTAAGAATGTTATTGCTGCACTTCGGATTTAGAGGATTGTTTAGTACTTGGTTTCAAGTTGGAGTTATTGCCGATAAAACAAGTTCTTTAGTTG
The DNA here is from genome assembly GCA_024449915.1 of Sweltsa coloradensis. Taxonomy (NCBI): domain Eukaryota; kingdom Metazoa; phylum Arthropoda; class Insecta; order Plecoptera; family Chloroperlidae; genus Sweltsa; species Sweltsa coloradensis. Next base: position 1,053 of record JAMZAV010004109.1, read on the forward strand.
ACCAGCAAAGAGTAATTGTGTTTCTTTGTGGCCAGACATTTACGTACTAACATGCAAGGCGGTGAAAGAGCGTACTTAGGTTTTGGGTAATCACTTTTGGCATTCTGTTCATCTTTATGGTCGATAAAAAATGTTTTTAATTTAAGTCAGAAATATATTTACGTACCTACATGTCAAGGTAATGAAAGTTAGTATACTTAGGATTGGGTAATTACATTTGACATTACATTTAGCTTTATGGTCAATAAAACAAGAAGTCTAAATGTTTTTAATTTGTGTTCGAAAGACGCATTACAAGAAGTACGACTTATATTATCACTTAGGGAATTCGTTTTTGTTTTGTTGGCGATAAAAGAAGTACTTCAAACTCCAGTAGTTGGCTAAAAAGAGGGCTTGAATGACTTTTCCAGGTGCAAAGTACCAAGTACTTAGATAATTACCACGGAAAATATTTTAACTTTATGGACAGTAAAACGTGTACAGCCGTCCGAAAAGGGTATTGTTTTTTCAATTCGTTGTCGAAAGCTTTTTTTAGGGGTATGTCCCGTGCCTTAGATTTTTAAAAAAACTTTTGGGATTGTGGCGATAAAGCGAGTTCTGTATGGGATGTTCACTGAATTGCTAGTTTTAGCTCTGTAACGTGTACAGTTATAGGCTGCTTGCTCGTATATACTTACATGCTAATGATCAACCCTCCATGTGCAGAGTTTCAACATCTTAATTAGCTTCTCAAGTGCATTTAAAACGACGACGTGAGGAACTAGGGTGCTTCAACCGGTAAGGTCATAGTATATTGCGCCGCCTGTGATATTGTAAGTTAATGTAATGTGTGTTTGAAGATTATATTAATTTGTAAGTTAATAAAAGAAAAGAAAATGTAAAATATGAACGGAATATCAAAATAAAAATATATTTATTTGAATTTAAGAGATGAATGTGAGTTAAAATTTAAATATGGTTCAATAAATTATAAAATGGGAAATTTGGAAGGATTTCGCAGTTCTAGATATTTTTTTCATATGATTTTCTTTTATTTTTTTTTTTGTTTTATTTCGCGTAAAACCGTTAGGTCAAAATGCGCCCATCTAAAGAAATTTATTGGTCAGAACCACCCCGGGTAGGGGGGGAAAAGGGGGGGGGGGTTCTCAGTCATAGTTCGTTGTGTTATTGTCTCGTCGTGGGGAGGTCGTCAAGGGAAAGGGAAGGTGCCCGCTACGACGATTGCCAAGCTGCTTCGTTTCGGGGAGTAAAAAACTCCCCTCTTTAGCTGATGTTTACGGACTGACTTTATCTCTTAAATACATTTTATGATAGCGACCCAGCTCTGGGCCAATTCTCCCCCGGGGGCCAGATGGGCGAAATTCATAATGCATAAAATACAAAACACAAAATATGAATACATTAATAATGCAAAAGTGAGGGTATTTGTGAACGGGGGGGAATTTCCCAAGGGCGCTTTTTTTAAAAAAACCGGGAAAACCAGATCAATCAATTTAGAAAAATTTTCAAGTAAAAACAACATCTACTTAAAAAAAAAAAAACTACACATTTTTTTTGTATTCTTCTTCGAAATCCTGTTGACTATCTTTTTGGGTGTAAGTGCTTGTTTTGAATATATACCCGTGCTGGTGATATAAAACCCTGAGTGCAACGCATGAGGTACCTCCGTCGTACTAATACATACCTTCACACATTCCCACACCACTCCCCACCATCAATCCCAGCTCCCCCAACGCAGATTCCTCCTCGACATCGAAAAAAAGCCCCGCCCAAGGTCCGTTTTAAAAAAAAGAACGCCACCTCAAAACCTGATGCTGTATAACACTTTCTTACGTTACAATCAGACTTTATCAAGACGACTTTTAGTCCGAAATGTATCTCTTTAAACCACCCCCTTGTAAAGCTACACTCTGAGAACCGACCATGAAAAAAAATATGTGGAAATTAATAATTTCCCCAAATTTTTTTAACTAGAGGGTTGGTATTACCGTCAATTACTGGAAAATGAGAGTCAAAAAAAATCGGTGGCTTTTGTGAAAAAGAAAATATAAATTTTTAACGGAGAGTTCTGAAGATGTCTAAGCATCGTTTTTAACTGGCGTAATAAGGGGGTGGTTTGCATTTAAGGAGGTTTTTATAATGATTCTTGCTGGTTGAAACGAGATTCTTGAATTAAATCGGGTTTTTCAACGATTGTTAGTTTAGTCGAGGTAGCCCACGTCGGTTTTGATTATGTAGAAGGGTGTTGTATTTTTTAAAAGGGTAAGGTAAAAAAAAAAAACATTGGATTTTGTTGGTAACTGCCCCCAGTGAGTACGAAAGTGATACCTCCCCGAACAACGTTGCAACCAGCTATTAAAAATATTTCAGGGGAGAGATGAAAAAATTCAAAAAATCCAATAAATGATTACAACACGTTTTTTTTTTTCATTTATAACAACAAACCTACATGTTTTCTTAGTTTTTGTTGTAAATCGTTTGTTGTTTGTTGAACAAATTTTAAATGTTGGTAAACCTTTTTTTAGTAATAAATACGCTACACAAAAAAATTAAAAAAAATTTAAAAAAAACCTACAGGTTGGCTTGGGCGCTTTGATTTTGTCCCCCACTGAAAAAACGTTATATAAATGGTGGGTAGACCCCCCAAATACAATTTATTTATTATTTTTATTTAAGTAGTGGATTAAAAATCCCAAATAGTTTATTGAACTATATCTGGCATGAAACCTTTTTACAAATATTTTTAACCATAATGATTTTAATCAAGGTTTAAAAAATTTAAAAAAATGTATTCCGTAATTAAAAACGCCCACTGTTACAAAAATTTGAATAATTTGTCATCAGGGGGTAGTTCTAAGAAACTACATGGACCCTTTTTTTTTGATTTTAAAGTTACGGTTTGAGAGATATTACTAAAAAAAAAGGGTTTTTTCATGGTTTTTTAAAATTGGTGGTATATATGAAAATAAAATTGATTTATTTACACGCATTTTTTCTTTTAATTTCGGTCTGTATCGTATTTTTTGAAACGTTTCAAAATGCTTTGTATACTAAAAAAAAAAGTATAAATTAAGATAAAACTGGGATATTGTATCCATGTTAATTAAATTGCGAGTTAAAAAACTTTGCCAGGTTCCACCGAGATTTGAACTCGGATCGCTGGATTCAAAGTCCAGAGTGCTTTAAACCATTACACCATGGAACCGAATAGTATGATATGTTTAATTTCCAAACACATTTAGAACGGTATTCAATTCATTTATTATTCGTACGTTAGTTAACCATGCCATGTTACACGTCTTGTTTAACTGTTTTATTACAGTACAGTATTAAATACTGACGTTTAAAAACAATTCAGAAATTGAAAAATTCGTCTCGGATAAAATAGATAAGTAATCTGCGAGCTAAAGGATTTCAATCTCGATCTGAATGTGTTTCGTCGTATCAAACGGGTTCCATGGGTAAGTTTACACTCTCTCTGAACCGCGATCCGAGTTCAAATCTCGGTGGAACCTCAAGTTTTTTATTTTATTTGATCCTCACAGGTTATGTTGCCATTCAATAATTTCATTTGCTTTTTGGGGTGTACACTACACTCTAAATACGAACTTATTTTACTGAGGACTAATATTCTGTATTATTATGATTTACCATGATTTAAGATCTTGACAGGTACATTGTATGGGTTTAATCAATTCTTGCTTAGGTAGCTCACTAAACAACTAATTTTTAATTCATGGTTGGTATCAACGTTTGTTAACATATATTCAATCAATTAAATTTAATTGTATTAATTATACATCGGAAATATATCAAAAGTATTGTATAACGTCGTGTATTTCTGCACCCCGCGGCCTTACACCTTGTGTTCCAGCTTGTCTACTTACAGCCCGTATGTTATTAGCAAGCTATTACCAACCCTGATAAAACACCCCCGATTATCCCCATCAAAGATTTATAGCTTATTACCCAATAATTTAACAAATCCGACACAGTTGGCCTACTTTCCGCTTGTCTGCCCTCATCCCCTAACAAAACCACCCTAAAAAACAGCAGGTGAATCAAAATCCAAATCCTTCCCTTGTCAAGGGCTGTATCAATATTTTTCCGCGCTCAATCGCATATTTGTCAAGAAGGGGTTAGCCCATTCAAGCACTTAACATAAGATGACACTTAATATAAATAACACGAGAACCCAATACCCAAATCCTTCCAGCCTCGATCTATAACAAAAGATTAGCTACTTGAATCTGATTTCGATCTGGGTTTACCGTTACCCTTTTGAAATATGGCCCGAGAGTGATATATACGGGTATATTCAATTTAAGGGTTAATGTAGGGGTGTATTCGGTCCAGATTTAACTAGATAGGAGGGTATCAAGTGATAAACTTAAGGGTTGATTCAACCCCCTATTAACAATTATCAGTCCCGTTAGTGGAGCACCCTGCTGGCAGGGCAGGGCAAGGGGGGCAGTGTTCCCTCTAGTTGTCTACCTTTACGTTTTCCCCCCAAACGAAAAGGGGGGGCCAAATTTCCTGGGGAAAAAAAAATTTTTCCCCTTTTAATTGGAAAAAATAAAATTTTTTTTTTGTTGTTTTTTAATGGTTTTACCTGAAAAATAAACGCTTTAAATGTTTTAGCTGGTTTTAGGAGGGGTTTTTTAAAATTTGCAATTTTAAGGTTTTTGAATGTATTAATTGGCGAAGGGTTTGGGTTTTTAGGTGGGCTGAGCCTTTTGCCTAGTTTTTGGGAAAGAAAGCATCTATTAGATAATGGGCAACCTATTTGTATATTTGCAGGTGAGAAGTCGAAACGTAACGTTTCAAATGAGGGGGACTGAGCCACGTTCTACATTTTCACAATGACTAAGTCAACACTGTCGGCGCCGACTCCACAGGCGAGCGAACAATGCCCACACAGAGGTCGGTTTTAAATTGGAAACACCGATCAAAGTAGTTGGACACGATACATTAACATACGTGCATGGGCGACGTAAGAATCTACAAGGCTAATTCGGAATAATTTCAGAAACTATTATGTGTTTTGTTGTTTTTTTAGTCTATAAAGTCACCATGACACAATAGCCAATTCCCAAGAATTTATAGATTTAATGTCCATATCAGAAGTTAATAAAACCTTATGCCTGAAAAAAAATAATTTGATATCTAGTAAAAGCGAGCAGAATATTAAATATGGAGCACTTTTAAATATAGTTTTCACGAATGAGCCAATTTATATAATTAGAAAACAAGATGGCCGCCAGATGTGGGTTCAAAAAAGTTGTTAAATCGAACGTTCTGTCAAACACCAAACGCACTCTCGACAACACCCTTCAAATAACTAGAAAAGAATCCGTTTTACGACAACACTAAAGATTTTACACCCAGAAAGAACTAAACATAATTCTTAAAATTCAAAACACCATCTGTTTCCAAGTTCGTTTAAGTTATTTGACAGTAATTTAAATTTAACACCGTTCTCCTGCGACCAAACCAAGGGTAGAACAACCAGCCATAACTGTTCGAAAACCTTCGCCGCTTTGACACGTTTCGTTTTAAAACTATTTTAATGTTTAACCCTTTTAAAGTTCCACATCCACCGAGCCAAACTAGGCAATTACATAAAAACAAACGGTTGACGATAAAACAGTTAGTTCGGATGTAACGAATGCCCCATGCACCCCAGGGCGTCGGCACAACAAGGGATGGAAACAATGGAGGCTCAACCCCTAGACTAGCAATTAAAGTTAAAGCGATCCCTTATCAACCTGTTGCGTCTAAGTAAGAATACCAACACACCCTATTCAATACTAACTGACCTGCTAGGAATTAAAATTGTATCTTCCCGTAGGGGGGGTGGGGGGTAAGGAAGAATGCCGTACTGCAGGAAACGACTGTGGACTCAACTGAGGAACTACCGTCAAATACCATGAGAAGTTATATATAACACGAACTCTAAGCTCTAAAAAGTGATTGTAATAATATGTTCCACACAGTTTCGTTAAACATATATTCTGTACGGAAAAATATTATTACCTAGAAGAATAGTCATTGCTTTAAAAATTACAGTACCAACTAATCTCCATTTTGAATTTGTTATCAAAATTATTGTGTAATTAATATTGCTAACGTAAGGAAATTTCATGTGGTTTCCTTAAACTATTCTGTCCTACAATGGTGACAGCAAATCTTTTAGGAAACACCATTTTCCCCTTTAGTTGAGAATACCATGTCCGAAATTGACCCCACAACATCGCGAATACGGCCCTTGTACACTATACCACTAAGGGCCAATATTTCAATGTTTATAATGATTTCAAGTTGACAATGAGATATTATCACTATTGTTACATCAATCAGAAGAATTGAAATTAATTTATGAACAGTTTATATTTAATAAAAAAAAAAAATGGGTAACAATTTTAAATTTTCAAAATAATTTTAAATCTTGGTAGCCGCACCGCAACACATGCGGCAGTACGGGATTCATCCCCTAGCGATGGTATCACCCTCTGCATCTCATCTGGCGAGTTAACCCTTTGAGTGATGCGCGAGGCAGGTGCGTGAAACTTCGCACCCTGCCCGACCAGAGGGTGGAACAATGGACCATTGTATCTGTGAGAAGTAGGCGTCAGATCTCGCCTGGGATAGTAATTACCAGCTGGATTCCAGGGATCTCACTTCGCATGAATATGTATCACGAGTGTGCAAGAAGTCAGTGTAGGGTGACAGACAGACAGGGGTGGGTACCCTGTAAGGATACAGGGCGCTTCCTGCCATTCTAAGCATGGTAATATTATAATCACAGGGTTCTTAGAGGAACTTTACAACAACAATGACAACAGCAATGATGTTTAATGATCAAAACCGTTCGTGGCACTTCAGACGATTGGCCTAACCAGAAGCGTTTGTCACTAAAGTCTGCCCATCCTTGATGTACTGTACCGAAATGACCTCTCACCATTATTTTTGCTTATTTTATATATCTGTCATGTCAATCAAGGTTCATGTGTACCCAAAATGAGGTAAATACTAAAATTAGAATAAAGTCATCAAGTGTTTACTCATACTTCCTTGAGAGCTCTTGCACTATTTCGTTCTCACCAGAGCAAATATGGGCAAAAAGCAATTGAGATTTAATTAGTCTTGACCAGTGAGCGCCAGAGTGGCGGCTCTAAAACACTATTTTGTCACGTACAGGAACCATAAACTATAATTTTTACGACGCTTAGTCAACAGCAAGTCCTAACAAAATCATGTATAGTACGTTCAGATTTCACTATTGTTCTTTTAAAATTTCATTAAAACATAGATTTATTATCCTATTCTAAATCTTATTCAAAACTCAACTTAACACAAGTTCATTAAAAACAATACCCTGGCTTTTGATAGAGGACCTACTAGCTTCGGGTAGAGTACTGACAGTTCTAATAATGTTCCACGACGACGGCAATGTAATTTGGTCAACAAGTAATAAGAGTGTATGGTTGGTTGGTAATATAATTAAAAATGTAATTGAAGTATAGTTTTGGTGTTGTAAAAGCGTAAAGTCTCTAGTGTCGTCATGGTCATCATAACAGACCAATGTTTCTAATTAATTCGTCTTCAGGATAAGTCATCGAACTGTCGTCATGGTCATCATAACAGACCAATGTTTCTAATTAATTCGTCATCAGGATAAGTCAAAAACGTCTGTCATCGCGAATCGCGGCCGTGCTTCAGAGCCTCCATCAAGCGACTGCCCTGGCCAAAACTCCCCGCTCTCACAGATTCTTACGATGATGTCACCATTACCCATGAGCCTCTCTGTTTGTAACTTTTATGTAGGGTGCGCCTTACTTAAGACAAATACCCACACTATTGCCTCTTTACATGTTAGGACTGAAGTTTTAATGAAATTTTAAAAGAACAATAGTGAAATCTGAACGTACTATACATGATTTTGTTAGGACTTGCTGTTGACTAAGCGTCGTAAAAATTATAGTTTATGGTTCCTGTACGTGACAAAATAGTGTTTTAGAGCCGCCACTCTGGCGCTCACTGGTCAAGACTAATTAAATCTCAATTGCTTTTTGCCCATATTTGCTCTGGTGAGAACGAAATAGTGCAAGAGCTCTCAAGGAAGTATGAGTAAACACTTGATGACTTTATTCTAATTTTAGTATTTACCTCATTTTGGGTACACATGAACCGTGATTGACATGACAGATATATAAAATAAGCAAAAATAATGGTGAGAGGTCATTTCGGTACATTTATCCCCCAAGTTTTTGAATACATTTGCACAAAATTTACTTCAAAAACTTACTTATACTATTGAAGACACTGTTACCCATAGGTTACACACATTGTATGATTTACTGCTTTATCATGAACATATTATACAATAATTAAAATTTAATTAACGTAGACCAATGGAACATTTGATTATATGTGTTACATATCTCCGAGTTCAACAGACTGTGTAACCGAGTTCCAAAACGAGTGAAGTGATCATCGAGAATACGTCGAATTTCCGTTTCAAGTGTCATCAAAACACCCACCGCAAGTTCCCCCAAGAAATCCCCCCCACTTCAAACGTCGTAACTGCAGAAACCCTAAGACGCCGTTATTCTACGTTGACTTGGTCTCTAACAGGATGAGTACCTGTCTGAAAGATGATGATTTTCAAGTTTGACCGAGCAGGAATTTATGTATTTGTAATTTTGTTTTCTGTGTTGATGACTTGAATTAGGTACTTGTAATAAAAATAATGCAATTAACTTGCGAACGGAATTTCTATTGATTTGTTTGATAGAAAGAAGTGATGTTATATGGGGCGGTAACAATTTGATTAAATGATTTGAACTTGCGAGTTTTTGGAATAATATTTTGATGACAGATAGCGATTTGGATTGAATTTATTTGTTTTAATTTTGTGTGTTATATCAGAAGCGTTTTAATATAGATCAATGGAAACATAATTTGCTAATTTCTCTTCAACTTATTTACCTAATTGAATCCTTTGTTTGATTGTTGGTTATTTTTACTCCCTCGAGGGCAATATAGTACAAAGTGACCATCAACGGATAGGCTACCAACGGCTAGGCCCGAGAAGGGTTGCGAATGAAAGCCTAGCAGCAGGCGGAAAATGAACGGGGAACGAACGATTTACTTGTATTGACAGTCACTGGTCTCATTTACCTCAAGGCTGTCTTTTTAGGAGGACGCGGGTTCGAATCCCGCATAACGTATGAGCAGAGGCAGATATGTAGGTTTTAAATAAGTCTATTTTCGTGTTAATTATGCTAAAACAGCGGTGAACTGATGGTTGAAAAAAATTCAACATTTATCGGGAAAATCTACATCTTTCTCCCGCCTGAAAGTTTTGAAAAGTTTGGGAGTGGGATCTTGTAAAGGTCCCCATTTGCAGATTGGAATAAAATGTAGTTTGATACTTCCAGAGATCTACTCCTAGCATGAATATGTATCGAGGTTTACAAGTGGTAGGGGGTGCAGCGGTGGGGTGGGGGGTGCCTCGCAAGTCGCAAGTATAGAGGGCGCTCCCTGTCATTATCTCCCCGTCTTATCCTTTGGTAATGAAATCACAGGGTTCTTTGAAGGACTGTACAACAATGCCAACAGCAAAGACAATAATGCTTAAATTTTACGCAATTAAAGTTTTTTTAGTACCTGCATAAAAGTAAAACAATTATCAGGTATATATTTAAAGAACGCAAAGAAAACTTACTTTTGAAATTCTCACTTGTCGGATGACATCTTTTCATTCGTCAGGACAGGAAAACTGAAAACAAACAAAACAATAGTTTAGTGCCAAAGAAGTTTCATTCTGCCATGTCTTGCTTGAAACACACATTAATTTACCAATTATATCGGAGGCCAGAACCAATCGAAAGTCACATTGAATACTCATTGCCTTCAATGGTGCTGGAGTGGGGGGGGGGGGGGACGGTTATAAGTAGCGAAGGCGAATACGGGATATATTCATCCCAGAATTATAATCAGTTCTACCCAGACCACTATTTGGTCATCGTTTTGCCTGTTGTTTGGAACGTTTAATATAATATGTATGAATAAAGTATAAGCAAAATGTAAGTAATTATTAGTGGTTGGTAAGCGGGTATCCGAATTTCAGTTCGGCTCGGGTATTCGTGGGCCAACCCAAAATCCAAAAAGTACCCAATTTCTTGTTGAAAATATTGCGGGATGGTGGAGATGCCGGTGCAGGATTTATATATTTAATTGGTTGAGGTGCCGGTCCATATTTTTTATTTACTCTCGATTGCAACAAAATGCCATAATGACAAAATGACAAAATGCCCTTCAATGAATATCCAGACAACTGAACATGTATCAAAATAAAATTATAATATTAAGTTCTTCACAAGGAAAGTTCATAATACATTTTAACGTACAGTTTTTTAACGGTCGTCTTTTCCATAACGATCCGAAAACCCGAAGCAGTTTGGTACCCGACCCGACCCGACCCGACCCGATCCGACTGTCAAAACCTCTACCCGCGCAGGCCTAGTATTTATTAGGGTGAAAATATAGCTAATCTCAGACAGAAATGAAGCACTTGCATTGTAGTATATAATCATAATACATTATTGAAAATTGCATAAAATTCTAGAGGAATGATTTAAAAAACGACAACCTAAAACCACACATTATAGCAGCCCATATAGGGAAGAGAGAGAGAGAGAGAGAGAGAGAGAGAGAGAGAGAGAGAGAGAGAGAGAGAGGGCACGTGAATGACAAGCGATTGAGACGTATAGTGAAGGAAGGAAGGGCGTTGTTCATTTGCCTGCACTGACCACCACACTCTGACGCTCTGTACACGCGTCGGCTGCAGACAGACGGACAGACGGATGGATGGACAGACAGACGGACAGGTTGAGGCACAACCGTGAGGCTGCGAGGAACGCGCTAATCAGGGTCGCACGTTTAATCTTGTCACGTTTGGCCGTCGTCGGTCACGATTTACATTCAGGAGGTTCGACCTTCTACCTTGGCATTCCCAGTTCCCACCCTGGCGTTGTTAGGTGCACCTAGTTGCAGCAGATAGACAGACAGACAGACAGACAGACAGACAGACAGACAGACAGACAGACAGGCAGACAGACAGACAGACAGACAGACAGACAGACAGACAGACAGACAGACAGACAGACAGACAGACAGACAGACAGACAAACAGACAGACAGACAGACAGACAGACAGACAGACAGACAGACAGGCAGTTAGACAGACAGACAGACAGACAGACAGAAATATATACACATGTATGTAATTGGGTCTGTGCCCTATTGTAACAACAAAGAGAATAACAGAAAAACAACAGAAATTTTAAAGTTTGGACTGGAGGAACGGGGGAAGTAGACACAAATGTGATATTCAACAGAAGTTGTAAAGAGATATGAACAAAACATACGAAAGAGTAACCAAGGAGTAGAGAGAGAGAGAGAGAGAGAGAGAGAGAGAGAGAGAGAGAGAGAGAGAGAGAGAGAGATCGGCCAGACAAGAGAAGCAACACCCGCGCCTGCACCACAGCCGCCTATGCAGCCAAGTCAAGCCGAGGCGAGACTCTCCTATGCAAATGAGGCGAGCTCAGGATCAAACTGTTACCATAAACAGAGATGCTGGGAATGTGGACGAGGTGGGTGGGTTGGGTGACTCACGGAACCGCACGAGACAGACCGGAGACGAACGAACACTACGCAGATTCTAAAAAGCATCATTCGGTGGCACAAAGTTAAAAAATCTTATTTACATGTTTAGATTCGAAAGATAAGTCAAATGAAAAATTGGTGTAATTCGCGGTTATGTGTTGCAGCACAGACAACAGGCATGTGTTATGTTTTGTGGAGATTGAAAGATGGAAGTAGAGATATATATACAGTGGATTGTTTCAAAGATAACCAAAAAGAGGTGTGGAAAAAGTGGAGAACCTTGGATAGCATGAGAATGTTTGGTGCACAGTTGTCGGTGTATGACAATTGACAAGTAAGTTAGGTACTTACACACATGTGTTAAATGTTTAAGGTGTGTTAGATGTGACAATGCAAATGAAAGGGATTCACTATTTAGCCCTCGAACATCCCTTCACAAATACACCTATAGATATAGACACCTGGGCTCGGATCAGATGTTAATTCCATTTCGGTATACAAGGAGAGTTGTGCTTTTTTCTGAGTTATTTAACTTAAAAAAATCAGAAAATCACGTAACTCCGCGTTGTTGACCCGGGCCCTGCTGAAGAGGGGCATGTATTGCGCCCTGAATTGAGTTTAACTTTGCCCCATCTTGGGAATCTCTGTCCCTGATGAATGCTGTGTCTACTCTGTGAGACTGTGACTTGGATGTCGTTTAGTCTGCAGACTGCGATCCCCCAAACTCTCGTGCGTGAATGATGTGGGCGCGACCCACTCACTCCCATGCACATCTGACATCACGGCCAGCAGCACCTGGACCCCGATGACACAGTCAGAGTCGTACGTCATCGCAGTCATCGCGTGGGCGAGGAACAAGTCAGAGACGGGAGCCGAGTTACTTGTTGCAACGATACAGTTGGAGATGTGGTTTGCTGCTACCTTCCATTGCACAACGTCTCCTTGTGTGTGTCTGCACGCGCCTTTGTTTAAGTTTGTTTGGATTAAGGGCGCGTAAACCGTGGGTCATAATGCGCCACAAGGTCCAATGCTGGTCAGAACCAGCCACGGGTAGAGGGAGGAAGGGGTTTTCACGTTGCGATCGTCATCGTCTTTGTCATAGTTCATGTTATTATGTTCGTCGTCGTCGGGGAGGTGGTCAAGGAAATGGGAGGGGCGTCCCCGACGAAGACGCCAGAGCTGGCCTCCAGTTTCGGGGAGTTACTCTCTTACGTACTACTGGCTGATGTTTGCGAGATGTACTTTACCTATCTCCTCGCCCGCCTTCTACGAGTAGCAGAGTCTTGCACTGGCGTCTCATACGGTGGTGATGCAAACACGAAGCGCGCGTGTATTAGGCAAGAAACATGGGGTCGAGCACATGGGCATGACTTGTATGTTCATCGTATTTCATCACTAATGATGTTCTTAGTACAAGTTGCCCCTCAGAGCTCGGGTTCCTGAACAATTTAATCCTGGGCGTACAGAAGAGTTTGGCCGACACTGGCGTTCAAGTACCACCGACAGTGGTGGCTCATGCCCCACATCTGGGACTCTTCTGGAAGGTCCCGGGTTCGAATCCCTTCGCCGGCACTGCAATCCTGACTGTAAAATTTTTTCCCGGGCATTGAGTCCTCTTCGACAGACTTCGAATATCCTTTCACAATTAATTGTCCAGATTTCGAAATATCTCACCCTTGAGCTTTGCCTCAACTCAATCGATTAAAAAAAGGACTTATTTCGCGATTATAGACGTGTTAAATCATAAAAGATGAGAGAAGAGGAGAAGTCGATCTTGCAAACATCAACAAGGTAGTACTCCCTGAAACCAGAGGCGATCTCTGGCAGTCGTCGTCGTTGGGGACCCCTGTCCATCTCCTTGATGACCTTCCCGCACGACGACGAAAATGACACCACGAACGATGACAAAAATCAAGACGACCGCGACGTGAGAACCCCCCTTTCTTCCCCCTACCCGTGGCTGGTTCTGACCAGCATGGGCCCCTCATCTCCACATCCCCTAGGCTAGAGTGGCGCATTATGACCTCAAGGTTGACGCACCCTTTATCCAAATAAATAAATAAAATCCTCTCATCGCGTATGGATAGAATGACGATATTCTTGATCTGGAACGTGTGTATATTAATAAGCTCCATGCGTGAGTGAGCTATGAACGCGGGAGATGGAGCCCACTATACAGAGAGGTAGGAGGGCGGGACGCGGAGCCAAGACTGTACAGGGAGGCCACACGGAAGACAGAGTCCAGGAAATAGACTCGCTGTTCCTGTGGGACCTCACGACCTATGGACTTATTGGCAGGAACGAGACAGTTACCTGGACAAATATAACCAGCATGGCCGCCAGATACGATCTCATTGTGGGTGGGATTTATACATTTCTCAGAGATTTTTATTCAAACTCAAACTCCACAAATCTACGCCCAAAACTATAAATAAAAAAAAATTAAAAAAAATACTACGTACGAACGGAAATCAATCCAAGATGGCAGACTAAAAGAAAAAATTTAAAACGTGGAAAAAGCGAACTTCCGGGCGGTGACTTTATACACTCTAACTAACTAGATTACATAAATCACGAACAGACAGTGTTGGCTCAAGCGTAAAGCGCGAGACTCTAATTAGGGAGGTCCCGGGTTCGAGTCTAAATCGCCATGTAGACTGGTTCTAATACTGACTGAAGGTATTTTCCGAGTTTCGAGTTCCGAGTTCGAGTTTCGAGCCTTGGACATCCCTTCAAATGTCCTAACTCCAACATATATATACCTATATACCTGAAGAGAGGCAGACGTGAACATGGCAGGTTGAAGGAGGCTTCAGTGAACTAGAGATAATATACTGAATTTAAAACAAATAAATGTATTTGTGAATTGTGATGTATTTTGAATGATGAAATTGATCATAATAATATGTAGCTCACGAGATACAAATACGAATTCAGAAACTGACTGTTTTGATAGCGACCATGACTGAAGTTTCCCCCAGTACTTTCCTAAGTCAAAACACGAATCCTATGACCGAGTTATGAAAAATATACGTCCTCGTGCAGTCATTGTCTCCAAACTATAGTTAGCAAACAATCAAGATAAATATGTTATTCATAAGTGAATCGCCATAATGTTGTGTGAAGTATTGAACTGCCAAAAAAAAGAAAAACTTTTGTTTTCTGCATTTGCCAAGGGGCTAAATTTGACATAACAACTGTGCAATAACGATTTAGATTACATCGGTCAGATATAGTTAGAACATAAAGCTCACACACTGCTAAAAGTAAAATACAAGTTATTACGTAATGAAACGTGTCGCAAAACACATTGTGTGTCCAGCTAATTTAAAATTATTCTCCACATAGACTTTATACATTGTTCTGGTTTCTTTCGGAGTCAACAATAGCACCCTGATGTTGAAAGAAAGACACATTCTGATTCTACGCAATATGAGACTTCGCAATCTGCCAAGCGAATAGATTGACTTCGCTAATCCGGTCCTCAATAGTCAGGCGCTAATTGAGACATGCGTTGCACTTGGATTGGTCTTCTTTGTGCGTAACTCTCTCTCTCTCTCTCTCTCTCTCTCTCTCTCTCTCTCTCTCTCTCTCTCTCTCTCTCTCTCTCTTCTTTCGGTAGGAACCGGATTGTCGAGTATGAAATAGTGGCGAAATAAGTGAAGGGGTATTTGTTTATCGAAGTTGTCGTTCCAAATGTTATTCATGAGATCAAAATCTTTATGTTTGAAGTGTTCCTGTTATATATGTGTCATATTTGTAATCACGCACATTTTGGGTCACGCAACAAAGATAGAATCTCCCATACTGAACATCGAAATCTCACCTAGATCTAATGCAGTAACGGGTTTAAGAAATATGTAAATAACATGTAAGACGAACGAAGAGCTTTTGAAAAATATAGACATTAATTGGATGATAGAAAAGATAGGAAAGAGTTCAATTTGACTGGCATCTTCTTTTTGTGTGCTCTCTCTATGTTAGATAACGGTCACACCGATTTCGTGGAAACCTCCGAATTCTCTTAACTTAGACTTGGCGTAAAGTTGAGTGAAATCAAAGATATTTTCTCGTATTATAGAACCGACAGTGCGCGACTCTGATTCGGGAGGTCCCAGGTTCAAATCCCGTCGAGACCGGCAATCCTGACTGAAGGTTTTTTCCGAGTTTTCCTCAGTCGTTAATGCGAATTGCAAGGGATTGCACATCCCTTCACATTTGTCCTATCCGCAACATATCTAGTTTGACACCTGAAGAAGGGCATGAATTGCACCCTGGGCAGGCTTCCCACAAAAATTATTATTATCGAATTATCGAACGCACTTTGCTCAAAACCCATCACGCCAATGTTAATAGTTTCCAAACAGCCGCGAGTATGTGAGGTCACTTCGGCCTTGGAGTATGTAACCGCGTGTTCCAACTGCCACGTGCACCTAGACCCGTGTATCGTGGTCTCCTGTTCTTCCTTAGCTGCCGACACAATATCTTGCAACACTCTGATTCATCATCTGTTGCTTCATTGTTATTCTCTGCCTGTTTCAGTACCGGACAACTATAGGCTGTTGGATACAAAGTAACTCACTAGTAGGTGTGTTAATACCAGGAGTAGAGATGTGCAAAAATGGTGAGAACGAAATTCGCGATTAATTTTTAAGTAGTTCCAATAATCCCTTCAAATTCAGTTTGCAGATGAATCACCTACATTGTGATTGAATTTCCAATTCGCGAATTTTCGCGATATTTTAGTTGACACCGCGAACTAGTGGCGAAATTAGTAATTATGTCTTTAAACGCGAATTAGAAATTTCAAACATTTTTTTTAAAGTTTTGGTGGAGGTGCCGGGTAGGTAGTCGCAATTAAATTAATCGTGGCTGGTACTTATGGTGGAGGTGCCGGGTCATTTACAAACATTCGCATTAACGAAAACCTAGGTAAAAACTTTCGGTCAGGATTGCAGGTTGCGTCAGAGAATCAGTCTAGCCCGGTAATGTCGGTGGTGCAAGAGCATGCATGCCAACTTGAACAAATTAGATTTACAAGAAATTAGTTATTTTATTTTGTGAAAATGAAATCGTTAGAACTTCTTCATAGACACAACAACCCTATTTACTAAGTGACAATGTCAATCGACAGCGACAACTTTAGTGACAATAGTCACGCATCTGACAGAAGCTATACAAACTTTAGTGACAATAGTCACGCATCTGACAGAAGCTATACAAACTTTAGTGACAATAGTCACGCATCTGACAGAAGCTATACAAACTTTAGTGACAATAGTCACGCATCTGACAGAAGCTATACAAACTTATATGCTGTGTTTCGGCAACAATGACACATTTAACATTGTTAATGCCGTCTGCCAATGTTTCATTCACTTAATAAACAACTACATACAGCAAATGTAAGTACTCTTTAATTTGGCATGATGAAAATTCGAGGTGGCAGTTCTCAATTGCTCTTCTCACTAAAGTTGTCGATTCGGTCGACTATTGTCGCTGTCACTTTTAGTATCATGGACCCCCTGAACCTGAGAATTAGGGTGCTGGGGTGGTTCAGAGGTTATGTCACGTAGCACAAGGAATATTTTATAAAGAATCTCGACGCTTGGGCGCCGACATGGTTGGCTTGGTCTGTATTAAGTCCCCCACTGCAAATATGTTATGTGACTGTGTGGATAGACTCCATAATACGATTGTGTTTATAAGCCATGACGCGCGAGCTATCTCTATCAGACAAATTTATTGTTCCTTCAAGTCCAGTTATAGATTACACACTCGCAATTACATTGATTGGATCCTTCAATAACTTCCATTCATCGTTTTTGCACTAGAGAATTTACTAAACCAATCCCATACTTTTTGTATACGTCCATTGCAAACCGATTTGTATTGTAATTACAAGATTGCCCATACGTTCGATACATAAAAAGTATCGTCACGTAGACGCTCCAGAGTTCGATCAGGAAGAAAAACTCGTCGACGATATCTCATGTGGCGTTCCTGATGCAATCTGTCAATCTGACCTCTTTCTGTTCTTTGTTCTCCTGATACATTCGACCAGCTGCCATGCAGGCAAATAACATCCAGTCAATGTCTACGTCAATCAAATGGAATCGATCATTTCGTGGTTTTGTTTTATGGGTAATAAAGTTTGCGTGCTCTAAGCTAAAAGTCGCCAGTCCAAAGACATTATGGGCTGAATTTTAAGTGCATTCAATGGCAGGTGGCATTAATGTTTAAATTCTTAAACGTATTTGGAAGGAATTTCTTGTCTGATTGTCCCTTGTCCTTATTGATTATTGGTGAACGTGGTCTGAGCTGAGAGAGAGGAATGATTGGAGTTTTATTGCCGGTGGGATTGATGTAATAAAACTTGTCAGCATTCTGTGTTGGTTGGTTGGTAGACCCTGCTGCAGGCTGTCCTGCTGATAGTGATCGCTTGTTATTGGAGGATAAACCTGCAGCCAACCAGAGCAACACCTAGCTTAGGATAAGACCGAGAGTGAAGTAATGTAATTGCTTTTAGAGTACATACAGCATGTCTCAATCAAAACATGTTTATCTCCATTCTCCTTCGAATCTAGCCACGGCAATCACGATTGAATTTTTTCGATATGATTTCTTCCAGGCGTTAAAGTAAATCCAAGGGATTGAGTCTCTTATCAGTCCCTGGACTTTCCCTTCACAATCCTCTCATCTCCTAGTTAGACACCTGAAGAAGGGTTTGGTCAGGTTTCTCACGACTCACAGACATTTAATGAAATTCTTTATCGTTTGTTACTTTTAATAATTTAGCAACATTTTTGATGAATTAAGGAAAAATATTTATTGTTTTACAACTTGTTGTTGTGTATGGCTTGTTTACCCTGTAGTTTGATAGCTGCCTCCAATGCAGAAGGTGCCAGGTTCAGTTCCATGGTCTGACACTTGTTTAGCAACGTTTTTAATTGTCATATATACTTTTTTGTGAGATTAGTCATTTGACATACATTTCAAAACAATTTGAATAATATTTTCACTAGATGAAAGGAACATTTAATTAGTAAATCGACATAACTTTACAACATTATTTACATTTACAAAACAATTAAATTGGCACCGAAAACACATCTAATCTATTGACAAAGAAAAATATGTTGCAATATTATAGAAAGGTCAACGAAACATGTTACTTTTGCTTATAACCACATGTTGCAGCTCTTACTTATTGTGAATATGCACGAACAAACTCAGATAGCAATCTCCGTACAACACAACAACTAACATCTTGGTTTATTACAGTCTTCACCTCGTATTGCGCATGCGCATATCGGGTAGATCGCTGCATACCATTCTGTCGCCACCTCGCACACGGCCAGTAGAGCCAGGCCCAGTACTCGCTCTCGGTACTCCCAGCATGCACCTGGGTTAGACACCAAGTACGTGCGGGATTTAATTCATAACTTGTAATTAATCTACTTGTCGTCGAGAGAATATATCTCACTTGCAGTTGCAGTAAAAAAAAGTATTTATTTCTGCGCAACTGATGATTAATTATATAGCTGCTATATAGTTGGGATGACAGTTGTCCGGTGTCTAAAGTGGATATTTAAATTAACTTTTCTCATTTGCACAATAATCAGGACAAAACGCACACTGCAAGACTACACAAATACTCACATAAGTAGAAAACGTAAAATCGTGTTTCGAAACTAAAGCTTATTATCCTATCCAAAAAATGTTTGTTAATATTAAAAGAAAAATAACCAAATATAGTAAAGCAGTGTTTTAGTAACTTTCTTATTCAATACAGTCATCCCAAAAGATAAATGTATTTTCAATGTCTTTCCAAAAACTGATTTACAAAGGAGGACAACTAAATAAATCTTATTACATAAATGCAGACACAACAATGAAATAAAAGTTAGTAAAGTTTAAAATAGTAATATTACAACAATAATGTATTAAAAACAGAAAAAATGTTGTTAAAAAATAAAAAATTACTAAAACGTACAAAACATTTTTTAAAAGCTAGTTACATCCTCCTCCTTGGTTCGTGGTCTACACTCTACACTCTACAGAACAACAAGAACCTGTTTTCTCTGCTGCCTACAACAACTTGACTCTCCACATGAGGCCATCACATCCCAAGACTGATGCCTGATGGTTGGCAGATGACCCCAGAGGTCAAACTATCTACCTACCCTGTCAGTGTCAGGTGCCTTACGCTCCGCACTCGCTTCAGAAGACAAGCCGAGAATCTTATTACCATCCCATGCATACATTAGAGCCATTCTGCTTGGCCCGACAAGAAAGTCTTGCTTGATGAGGAACATTGTTATGACAGGGGATACGTTGTAAATATAGAGGATGGCAAATGTGTAAACATTGAACGCGTAATAAACCACAGGATCAGGATTTCTGTCGTTTGAATAACTGCTACATGATATTTAAATGATGCAAAAAGACACAAAATATATCATACTTAATTTACAAAATCGAGTTTTCTGCTCGTGAATGTAAATTAAAGGAATATTTACGTACTATAAAGTAAAGACAAGTTGGACTAAAAATATGTGACACCTTTTTTTGTGCGAGCGTCGGCAACCGGGATGGTAAATATGAGATGTCATTGAGTCAAAATAGAGGCAAGTTATATAGTAGTTAATTTACTTGTCGGCAATAACTAACATTGTCGACAGTAAAACCACATGGAAAGTTGGTGACAGTTCTCTTCTCTGCATGAGGTGGTTGACGGATGCCTCTTAATAACTGATCACGAGGAAAATAAATAAATAAAGCAACTCAAGAATGATTTAACTAATTATTGAAATTGTTAATAAAGATGTGAACTTAGACTTAGAGTCTACCCACTCAGTCACAGAATTGATCTTAGCGGGGAACATCAATTTCAAAAGTTATTGTTTTCCATAATATTATTCTAATCGAATAAAAGCATCCCTTGCATGTTATGATATTTACTGGGAACAATAATTGTTTGTTGTAAAGTAATTGTGAACAATAATGATAAGAAATGCATATTGCTTATTGTCTAGATAATTATTGTTTAGTCAATTAGGCAATTGTCCCCGTATGTCAGAACCAGCAGTGCGATATAATGTTTTGTAAATTTAAGGGGGATAGGACACATTTGACAGTTGGCACATAGCTATTCGCTCGGCCAGGATGACCCCGACGTATGTGAAACTTTACATTGTTGTCAATAAAGCAGACGTGTGTCGTACAGCCCTACAGTAGTAGATCATCAATTTTGTATGTTTATCAGCCAGGATCAATTCACGAATTTGGTCAATTTTGGACTTTTTAAGAAAATCAGAAACCTGAAAATCAATTGATTTTTGCCGAATTTTTTAAAAGTTATTTCTTGAAAAGTGTTACTGCACAGCCCTATATTTTCACTTCCATGACAACTACACAACATTGTAACCAACTGTGATGTCTGTCAGCCGAGCGCATAGAAATTTGCTAAAAACTCTTGTCGTATCCTCAAAAACACATTGTCATGGAAGGTAGCATCGTTGCTTCATGGTATTAGAATATGCCTTTTCTATCAGAGTTTTCCAGCATTAGATTTTAGACCTAATAAGCTTAATCTACTGTAGGTTATGATTGGTTGACAATGACAAGCTAATTTTATTGATTTCTAAAGCAAAATTGATAACTTTATTCTGCAATTGAAAGTTTGAAATATCGTATCCGATGCTCAACAATCATTCACACAATTATATACCTTAAATTCATTCCCTTTACCGTAATTTTGATTTCAGCCATTCGAGCCCTCCATCACATAGAATATCAATTGATGAAAGGTTTGGAGGACCTTAAATGCGAACTTCCGAACGCACAACTGTCCTGGGCGCCATCGTAAAAATTAGTTCTCATGAATCGAATTACCATCTTTCATCACCGCTTATGGATTACAATTCTCAACCACGACAAAGTTCTTTGGTTTAAATTTTTTACAAAGAATTTCAAATGAAAATGTACCGCAGAAACACAAAGAATTCGAGCGCTTGGAGAATAAAATTTTCTATAATAAAATTTTATGTTTTTATTTGTGAAAATTAGTTTGAAATAATTTTAAAAAAAAAGAAATTAGAGAGGTATTGTTTTGTGTTGATGGAGAATTGAAATGCTGAACTAAGTAATCGATTACAGCATTTCAAAATGTACTAAGTTGTACTCATGGACCAATAACTCACAACAAGAAATTTGAAACTTAGTTTTATATAATTAAGTAAAGAAACTGGATACAAAAAATCAATACTATCGATTGCTTTATTTATTTTGTTTTTTAAGAGTTCCAGTAAAATGAATCGTACTAAAAGTAGTTAAAACTCAGCCCAGCTAAATTCAATGCTCTTTGCAATTTGAAGTGCTATAGTAAAATACAAGGGTTGGTTCCTACACCAACACACGTTTATGATTCTTCATAAAAATAGTATTTTACCAGTTTGTGACGAATTTCGTAGTTTTTCAACTTCAAAATAAATTGAAATACAAAAATTATCGCCTAACTACAAAATGCGTTTTACACCAATTGAAAATGCCCATAAAAACGCGGCATAAAAATATAGTGGTTTGAGATTAAAAGTAAGGTATTTTTTTTTTTTTTTAAAAAAAGCAAATTAAGTGAAACAATAAAATTGTTTTATGATTGTTATAAGGAAGATGTTATAGTTGACGTCCGTGGCTGGAGGCGATATTAAGTGATACCGGTAGAGATCTGCAGTGGGTGCTCCGCGGGGTGCCGGGGCATGATGGCTACGTGTTGCACAACCATTCCACATTTAATGCATATAAATGAAATCTAAATTGCATCTCGAGTCTGCCGGTCTGTGTTGGTTGGTGGACAACTTACGACCTTGTCCAGGAGAGAGAGAGAGAGAGAGAGAGAGAGAGAGAGAGAGAGAGAGAGGCGGATTCTGCAGGTGGGGTTCAAAGAGTTACAATCCTGCACTCGTGATGCACGATCACAACCAATCGAACAAAAGCTACTTTTTTTCGAGAATAATTGTGAATTCGTAAGAGGTGAACAGAGTGGAATAAATTATAAAATGCGGACCCGGAAGAAGATTTTAGGCACCAAAAATATAGTTGGAAACGTACAGGGTTTTTCAACTCCATCACGATTTTGATCGCCAGATCAAAATCATTCTTTCAACTTCACTGCCAGTATTTAATTTTGAAAAATACTTTTTCATTTATTCATAGCCTGGATATTATAGTAGCAATTCAATTATTTATAATTAAAAGAATTATCCGGAATCAGATCCATCTACACGTATTCTAGTCTAAAATAAATTAAATTGAATTGATGGAAAATTGTCAATGGACCTAAATACAACAGATGTAGCAAAACAAACAAAACAAACAATATAGAATAATAATAATAATAATAATAATATAAAATAATAATATAAAAAGGAAACTGGGAGTATTTGTTTTGTTTCAAGGTACAGGACAAAAATTAGTGTTGCTAAGACTTCCTAGTCTCAACGTGTACTCCCTACCACATCATTTGTAACAAAAGTTTCTTCAGTTTGAGTGTGAGTGTGGGGCTAGGGGGGTGGGAGGAGGGGTAAAAGATGGCTTCCTTGTATGTATATCCACTGAACATTTAAACCTACACCTGACCCCATAAGTTTATTTTAATCACCGTCTCTTCAAATCAGTTAACATGTTCGTTGCAGGTTGTTCCCCTGCAATTCGCATAATTATTCCAAAACTTGGCCATTTTAATTGGAATCTAAACTGCATTTTCAGCCGCTGGAACAGCGAGCAGATTATCACAGTCAACTTACGACCCTGTCCACAGATAACTCCCAGAGTCTTCGAGCAAATATTTGCAGGGGGGGGGGTGCACCTGCAGGTGGATTTCTCAAAATGTTACGCCCAGGCTAAGTGGTGGTCCACAGCCCAAGGGAGGAACCCATTTCAAGGGTAGAAAATAATTTATCAAATCTTTTTTTCGTAATTATAATCGCTGAGCGGAAAGGTACATACGAACCCCAAAGAAAATGGATGGCATTTGTATCAGTTTACAACATGAATGATATGGTAGGTCAGGCAGGTGAAAATAATAATTGCATGGCAAAAATTGATTCTAACGAAAAAGATTTTAACCGCACAAAAATGCAGCTGCCACAGTAACACAAAACAAAATGTTGGGTTCCTGTCAAAACGATTGTTTAGTGTGGAATTAACTAAGATAATACGTCGAGATGGGACTAAACATTTTCCTATTAGTAACTCATGAAACCAAATGTGAAATTTTGCAAGTAGCCATCTTTACGATTATTTCCGTTTCGACGTAGGAACTATTGCATTTAATAATATATATATACACAGTGGAAAACCATAATTCTTGGCGTCAAAAGTATCTAGTTAATTATTTTAAGTAGGTACTAATTAAAAATTAAATATTATTAAGTAGATAATAATTATAAAATTAATATTGTAAGGTGTAGTTTTGCGAGTGCAGTGCAAAAAGATTCATTGTTCGACTAGCAAGAATTGCAAATTGCATTCCCATTCAAGATAAAGTATTCGTTTCTTTGATGCATATTTGAGAGAATGCAAAAAACCACAAACAACAGCTGGAGTCTCCAAGTCACATCTGCAAGAATAATATACAAGCTGGAACCTGCAACTGCACGTACTTAAAACAGGCCTGATAACACTAACTCTGAAGACTAGGGAAAAAAAGAGTCGTTTGTCGAGAAGAGAACATTTTGGCGACGAGGTTAATGCAAACAGTCACGGAAGAACAGTAAACCAACACTTTTCGTTTTTCAGATTATCGATATATGCCAATTATTTTGAATTTAATACATTAAAAGTAATCTAATTTGCATCTTTGGTGCAGGGCGCAGTGACTTTCGTTTACCGCGTGCATTTTACGACCTTGTCGAAGAGACTTTTTGTGCAAACATTCATGAAGAGAGAGAGAGAGAGAGAGAGAGAGAGAGAGAGAGAGAGGAGCATTCTGCAGGTGGGTGTCTCAACCTTGCAGAGACCGTGAGTAAGGCTTGGAAATGGAAGTCGTGATTCACGAACAATCAATCGAACTCAAGATAACGAGTTTTTATCCTATAAAAGTGTGATGTAAAGTTGAAAAGAGTTGAACGAATGCAGTCTTTCCCAGAAGCATTAAAACCATGTATTTTCTATAATAGATAAATCTAAATAATAATGAAAATAAATCTGTTGGCACAAAAAGGAAAGATATAAAGGCACTGAATTTATCTCCGAAGCCATCCAGGAAAATGCAATTGTCAAGAGATGACGTTTACTGCAGCCTAATGTTTAATTGACTTTTAGACGATTTGCACTGACGGGGATTTAGCCTATCAGGGTTTTGTACGGATTTGTTTGCAATATTACATTGCGTTAAAATGAGTATTCATAAACTAAGGATGCATAAGCATTCTGCCCGGGCACAAATGTGTTTTCAGAATCGTTACTTTTGAGATCTCCTTCCATCAGACATGATTAATAAGAATTAAAATATATTTTTTGGATTTAATTATAAAATACTGAGATGATTTGGCATCGTTTCAAAATCTGTCATTATGCACAATGCATATTAAGGAGAGACAACTAAGACTGGCCTTGCAAATCACCTGTCTAGTAAGTAGGCGTTTCGTGTTTTTGACACTTGTTAACCCATTCAGTAGGAGTCGTGTAATTAAAGTTACTCTATGGGCGTAAGTCTGATGTTTTCTGCTCGTGTAGTGGCAGCCTGACGTCGGTCTCGTGGGGGCATGGGAACCACGAGGCTCGGCTCGTTCTCACGGCCTCTGAGATGATCATGGAGCCACCGCCTTCTAGCTGGCCGTGCCTGCCGTGCGCCGTGCCACGCGTACACTCAGCTACACTCCGTTCAAGAATACACATCTCACCACATCGAACCATAAGATTGTGTCAGGAAACCTTTAGCTCACAGATTGAGTCTTCTTCGTCAAATTTTTGTGCAATTCCTTGAATCTCCTAGCAATGTTTGGACGGATCTACGGACTGAGTTTTGTCAAAATGCCGGTAAATCGAGATACTTTGCTTTTGTGGTGAGTTTGTGGTAAAGTACCCTTTCAAGAAGCTTCACCAAAACGCCCCGAGGAGAGCCCACACACCAAGGTGATGACTTCAGCATGCTTGATAAGTTGGTAGGGAATACAATAGACAGCGGTTGAAGTTCACAAAGAACATTAATGATTGATTCAAGCAAGCAAGCAAGAGCAATTTCTGGTGTCATACTTCATACTGTTCAAACCAACACGTTGTCATTTGCACTTGCTTTCACTTGCAGATTTTCTTGGCCCCACCCTCCATGTTTGACCTGTGATGCTTACCGAAATAATTAACAATTGATAATTTTATTAAAACTTCGGAAAAATAGCGAAACTTTGTAAGACACAGGTCGCAGTGCGTCTACGGGCTAGTTTATGTTTATGTTCCACATTAGCAAATTATTCTGGAAGATTCTGAGAACGGTTAGAGTTGTTAGATATGCAATCGGCTATCTTTGCTAGTCTAATTTGCCGATGGGAGCGGAGAGAATAATAGTAAAACTAGACGAAATCTCTATGGGAAAATGTCCAGCCAATGATACGATAATACACCTTAGTTTGTCCAGGCATTTAAGATTCCACATCGGAAACGACAAAGAAGTCTTTGATGATTGTTTGGAAGAAGACAATCCTCTTTTGTCAATGTACCGAAGAGTCTTCCATCAAATCGATTGTGTTTAGATCCCCAATCGATCAAAGACAAGAGCGCGCGTTAGGAGCGACATTGACGTCGACCTCCGTCGTGACAGGACGGAGAAATAGTTGATTGTCGCCGGTTGTAAGTTCTGAAGCTACACTCTGGGGAGCGAAGATGGTGCCGAGATTGTTAGATGCCATTGTTAGGCGGAATGGTAATAATTAATCTTTGTTGTTTTTAAATGAGCAGAGATATCGCACAGAACACACAGCTGCAGATCACGAGTGGAAGAATACGTTACAAAGTGGCTTCTTGTAGATATTAATGTATACGAGCTTTCACAATCACTGAGCACCTGGTTGAATTGTTAACCTGATAATTCCCTCCCAGTCTCAACTATCCTTTTCCTCCTAGTTAGTACCAAAAAGGGGACTAGTGTCATCAAAAAACTTCAATTTTCTTCAAAATTTATATTCAAACTTCAGCATTCAGTTCAAGTTATAATATCGCTTTAAGTTGCTCAAAGCTCCTTAAAAGGTATCGATTGTTCTGACTTCAGAAACTTAAAACATTGAACAAAGACTTAAGTTCTGACGTCACGATTTCATGTGATCTCAAATTTTGTGAAATGGTAATTTAAAGATATGAATTCTAGAGAGCCACAAAATTCGTTGGGGATGGATATGAATTGGAGCGTCCACAGGGTGTCTCAGTTATTGCAGATTCCACATAATTTGAAAGTTTTGGTAAAACAATAATAAAAAATAAAATGGTTTTGTGGCAAATTAATCATAAGGCTGACTTCTAAGGTTTTTAAAGAAGTTCACTATTTGGATATATAAAATGTGTTCAATTACATTTGTCAGGGCTCAAGAAGTTATTCGAATAGCTTCCTGCTCCAACCTGAAGACATGCTTACCTAATGAATCTTCCACCAGTTTTAATCAGTCTTAATCAACAAGTGGTCAACATGTACGTCCAGTGCCCAACCACATCTTGAACAGTGTATACCCGAGAAGTAAAAGCGAAGGAGTGGACCTCACTACTCTCAGAGTGTACAAATATAGTCGTGGTGGCCGAACCTGCCCAGCTCTGGTAATCGTGTCGTGGGCCCGGCTGCCGATATGAACGGTAAGATCACTTGTGGAGGAGAGAGGTGATTACTGGAGATGGAGCCACTGTGTGGTGGGCCTTGGACCCACTCGCTCTGATCATGATCCGCTACCTTCGCCAACACCTCTGCAGCTGCAACTGCTTTAGCAATTGTTTACACCTATTATACGCCTCCGTGTTCACATCTTTCTTGTCTCTTCAACCTTCCTCCTTCATTCTTCTGCTAATGCTCAATGTTTCTGATTCCTTATAATGTTGCAACGTTGCCTACATTTAGGCATCGAACAACGTAAGACGTCCGGTGCAAAGGAAGATAACTTGATTTTATTATGTAACTCATTCCACTTCCCTTCTCATATCCCTATATATTATTACCTCCAATGTATTTGATATATGCTCTTATGTTACACAGATTATACTTGAATGTAGAGATACTCAAAAATTAATGTTATTGTTGTACATTAATTTTGGAGTATCTCTACATTTAAGTTGAATCTGTGTAACATTAATTTAAAGTATAAAGTTAAGGGAAGTGTTCCTAAGTATTTCATGTTTAAATTTATTTTGTGTAATGTCTACAACTGTAAAATAAAGTAATTTTGTTTGTTTAAAAAAAAACTATAGGTACTACATCTGATATAACAATGTTAGAAAGAAAATAATTCTAACCAACTAGTTAGTCATAAATACAACAATCTACCGGTTGGAAATAGGTCCTATTGCTCAAAGCTTGATCTACATTGAGCTTTTCAGGAACTAAAGGATTCAAATATTTTAGTTTTCATAATTTTCTTATCAAATTTGTCAATTCAATATTTTAATAAATTAATTTTCTTATCAAATTTGTCAATTCAATATTTTAATAAATTAGAAAGTAGCTAGAAACGAATAGTGGTAGTTATTTCATGATATAAAATGTTGAAAATAAGAAACAACATTTCGGAATAGAATGAACGTAGACATTTCAAAATACAGGTGGAATCTTATTGAAAAAATTACATTTAAGATTGTGGAGATAAATTCAAGATGTCCTGCCTCATCTTCAGGAATCCTTAACTCTATTATCACTTTGATAATGTTTCTCATAAATTTCATTTAATAATCTGAAGATTTGAAAAAGTTGAATTCCACTCAGAATGAGTATTATTTATAGCTCGGATCTACAAAGGGAGATTACCCAGTGGGTATCACGGGAGCAAGCATAAGCCACCTCACAGCCTTCCAAGGAGAGCGACTAGGAATGCAGGTGAAGCTCGAAGCACCGCCTTGTATATGAATCAGGATTTCATTTCAACTCTATTAAACTCTTATTTGTCAGAGATTAGCAGAAGAATCGCGATATATTAGCCGGTCTTAGTGTGGAACATGGAGCACCTTGAGTTAAGTACTTTACGTGCAGTAGGCTACTTAAGAAACTCTTTAAGAATGTGCGTTGTTTATCCTTAAGAAGACAATAACTGGTGAAAGAAGTAAGGCATGTGGATAAAATTATAATTGTTAGTACAGCAAATGGCAAGTGGTAAATGGCGTCCAGTGGCGGAGAGGACAACACTGTTGACCAGTGGCGGCATCAAACAACAAAATATTATATTGTTAATTCACTTGTTATGTTGTACCTAAATCAATGTCAAAAGATCTTTTTGGGGGTTCATCCACTTTGTACTTATCGACCAGAAATGGTTTTCATCCATAGGTGCCCACTATAAATAAAATTTAAAAAAATAGTTGGACAATAACATTTTAAAATGATGTTTACTAAAGCATTTAGCCCGACACCAGGGCCCTCTAAATCTCCTAGCAGGGTTTTGGTGCGGCTATACTTTATAGTTTTGACGTAGCCTAGTCTATAAACCATAAAGCTCATTCACAATCAACTTAGGCCTCTAACTTAACAGCTAACTTAGCCTCTAACTTTAGGTGGCTGTTCATGATAGATGTTTTTAAATCAATCACAACAATACAGATTTGCAGTGTTTACTTTTATCGAGCCAATGCTTGTTGCCAATGCCAAATTGTCGGCTCGAGTCACTCTCTGATTGGTTCATTCTTAATGTTAAGTTAGCTGCTAAGTTTAAGTTTGGAGTTTGCAAACTTTCTGCTGCTGATAAGTGTAAGTTAAAGGCTAAGTTTTGTCATGAACAGACATGTTGTTTTCCATAAGACAAACCTTTAAGTTAGCGGCTAAGTTAGCTACTAAGTTGGTTGTGAATGGCCCTTTAGACCTTGCCCGAAAAATATAATAAGACCCAAGCTCCGTATTTGTTTTATTGTACTGTGAGGGGTTTGTATACCATGTATAATATTATGTATTGTATTGTTGTTTAGTATAAGTATAAATTGGTGTACACTACAAGTGTATGCAATTCATAATTGATTACTTTTATAAATGACATGTTATAATATTATGTTTTATGTTGTTTTATGGATGAAAAGAGCAAGAATGCTACAAATAAAGAATTTGATAAATTGATTGAATAATTAATTGATGCAGTTTATGGGTATAGGAGATACGTATGGTAAGTGGTAAAGTGGCAAGAGAGGCTCATGCCTGGAAACGATAGCAAAGCAAGAAACTGCAATGAGGCTGAGAGCAGCGAGTTCAATAAACCACAGCAGTTAACATAACTTTGTTTAAAAAGTACTCGACGGCCTCGTAAAACAATCAGGCTACACAAACACAATACATAACCTCACAACATACATCTCATTCCAGCAATTAGGAGTCGATATACTCGATACAGTGAGGCACTTAGCATGCGCAGGTACAGCCACCGGCAAGACGTCATGCAGACTCAAGGCAAGACATCATGCAGACTCAAGGGGTAGACAATAACATGAAATCTACATCGAAAACTTTTATTTTGTTTATTATCTACTTGGAGAAATCATATTATTTACTAATTATTTGTCTGTTTTGGTTTATTTTAAACTCCTTTTAATACGACAGTGCGTATCATCCTCTAAGTACTCAAATTTAAAATTATTGTTACATTTTTTTGATTCCTCTTTTTTCTCTCTTTTGATTTCCAAGAGTATAAAATAAATCGAAAAAGCGGAATGACCAATTAAATATATGATTTTTCTAATATTTCGGGCGGTAAAAGCATAAATTTTGATATTATAATCCATGATTTATTATTTATTTTCTTTCACCACAATCAATCTTGACTGAAGATTTTCGGTCTCGGAAAAGTTTTATAATGTATTTTTAAATCAATCCCTAGACTCAATTCGTGCATTCACATTCACATGCTTGGTGCTAAAGCCCCTAGCAGACCAACACACATGAGCAACCCTTATTTCCATTCCAGATTAAATTAATTATATACTGAACAATGTTTTAGCGATCAACATATTTTAATGTCGGCAGAAAATATATTATTCTGATTAGTATGTTTGTCATTGTTGTAAATAAAAGTTTTAATATATTGTGTTTATTGAATAAATGTATCTTTCCAAAGGTTTAGCCAATGATGTATGTGTATTTGAGACATCATAAATTCGTATGCAAATCTTACTGTCAGTAATGAAAGTCTGCAGCCCCAGTATTATATAACAAGGAGTTAGAGTGAGTTATTATGCCCGTGGCTGTACTTGAGTACGCATGCACTTAGCGTACGTGCCCTGCATGTGGTGTGTACTTGTACGTCTCTATCGTACGCACGCAGGGAGTACACTAATAGCACGCGCGGTGCATACAGAGTAGATAGGAGTAATTGTTGTTTGATTGCTGATAGAGTGGCTGGACAGACTTGAATCAAAGCTGGCACAGCTAGGAAGAAGAGTTATTACACCATAGAAAGATGGATTGGGTTGGTTATGCATGGTTGTTCATTGAAGACGGATAGAAAAAGTGATTTGAAAATAGTGGTTGAGCAGATGATGGTTGAGTAAATAATGGTTGAGTAGGTAATGGTTGAGAAGATGCAGATGATGGTTGAGTATAAGTTATGGTTGAGTATAAAATGGTTGAGTAGAATAGAAGTGAAAAAAATCTTGAACACTGCCCAGTGACAACGACGACGACGTGAGAAACTAGGGCGCTTCAACCGGTTAGGTCATATTGCGCCGCCTGTGATATTGTAAGTTAGTGAAATGAGTTAATGGTGTGTTTAATGATTATATTGTTTTCTAATTGTAGGCCTATATAGGCATTTAAAAAAATGTCCCTCTTCAAATATCTGCCGGAGAACTTGTGAATTTTGGCTGAGGAAAATTGAGATAAAAACCTTTAGTAGGGAGTGTCGGCAGTTGGAATTGACTGGCAACCTCTTGGAAACATCTCGCAAGTAATAGGTTAGCTAACACGAAACTTCAAATCGAACTGTATAGAGAGGGAATGGTTCTGAAATCAATTTCACATATTTTTTCAAATCAATATCAGATAATTGATAAAACTTGTTTTTCCTTCCGATGGAACACACCGGTTGGAGAACAGGAATGTACATTCTACAAGGCTTAGTGTAAACGGAGACTTTGTACCTATTAGCACAAATGAACAGTTATCAAGGCTCGAGCTGAAGGAAGGGTGATTGAGTGAGTCGACCAAAAAATATTTAAAAAATATTTATTTCAACCAGAATTGGCCATTTGTGCCGTTCGCGGTGGCACATACGTTTAGTGCGCAGGTTCGAAGCGTATATCTCACGAGGACGTGGGTTCGAATCCCGCATAAGGCATGGTTTTTTTGTAATCGTCCTTCATCCTCATCTACCACCACTCATCGTCCGGAAGCCTTAGTGTATTAATATGAGACGCAATAAAAATCTTCGTCTAAGTTTATTGCATCATTGTTGATCTATCCTGAAATAGATAACTATTAATAAATAACTTGATACACATTACAATGTACGCTGAATATTATGTAAACAGGACGAGTTGTAGCTGGGAAGTTGTGTCTGGCGCAGCTTATCGGTCGAGATAACAGAGCCAGGGGTCACCGCGGAGTTATCAGGCGAGACTGAGGTTAGCGCGGAGTTATCAGGCGAGACTGAGGTTAGCGCGGAGTTATCAGGCGAGACTGAGGTTAGCGCGGAGTTATCAGGCGAGACTGAGGTTAGCGCGCGAGGTGTTATCTTTATGTTAGTTTGTGAGGTTTCTTGCGTGTTGTGTGGTCATACAGGGGGCATGATAACAGGTCTAGAGTGAGAAGAATGAGATAATATAACTATATAACTACAGTAGAGTGTGAGGCACTGGGGTGTCAAGAGATGCCGCCTAATTAATTATGCAAATTTTTAATTAATCATATTTTTAATTATCATATTTAATTATTCATATATTTTTTAATTATGAATTTTTAATTTTTAATTATTCATTTTTTAATTATGAATTTTTAATTTCAAGATGGCGAATGCTACACTAGAGTGTGGCCTCTTTAACCTAACTTTTTCAAGATGGCGGATACTACATAGAGGGTGGCCACTTTAACCTAACTTAACCTAACATGATGGTGTCACGCAAACCTGTTGAGACTTGTTTCGTTGCAAGTTGAGGGTGGTACACAAGAGGGTGATCACTTTAACCAACTTAACCTAACCTAAGTTTTTATTTAATTTCGGTACGGAGCATCGTGTACATCCTTCCAGGACGAAGACTGGACCGAGACTGACGATTTGAGCTTGACTTGTCTAAGACCTACCCCCACGGTGTCGGTGCGCAAAAGTAGATGCGCAGTGGTTTTATTTCGCCCATGTACCACGCGATTAATTTAATTTAATATTTCCAAGTAAATACACTTTTGAAAAAAAGTCGGATGAAGCAGTACTTGAACCCTGGCCGTCTGCGCCAAACTTCAGCACGCTAACCACTGGGCTGTCAGGACGCAGATACAAGCAAGAGTTTATTGTGCTATCTAACCTACACGGACACTACGCGCGGCGCTACCTAGGATTAGGAACTAAACATGTAACTAAGCAACACTATATAGCAGTGAATATTGGAACTAAGTAAAAAAGCTATATTCGCCCATAACTAGAACCAAGCATGATGACATGGGTGACGTCACAATACACAAACCTGTCAAGACATGTATTTAGTGTGTGAAGATGCAGGATAAGGAAATGGTTTACATAGGGTGAATTAATTTAAAAGTCAAGACTATTCATGTTTATAACAAATCTTGAAATTTATTAAACAAATCACATTGTCCATGTAACCACAATTTTACAATAAATATTTTGCATCAAGCAGCATTCATCAACACCACTTCACTGTAGATAAATTCAGTACCAAGTTCATACACAATTATTTCCATATTTACAGTAATGTACTTCTCCTCATGATATATAATGTTCAATAGAGGTTTTGACAAAGTCATGTAGGCTAACACGATGTAGAACATGGAATTAAAGTATTAAATTGATTATATCACGATAGCATAACTCACTCAGAATCAGAAGAGCTTCTTCAAGTCTTTAAATATCCCACAGACGTCTGGTGTACGAGTCTTGCCTGTAAAGAGGGGCAGTAGGGCTCCAGCGCCTATGTTCCTCACTGGGTATGTCTGTAGGTGACCACTGACCCAGTTTCACATTGCAATACGCACATGCAACTGTATCGTTTCTATGGCAGTAGTAGAGCCCCGTAGCAGCAAGATCTTCAGGTTTTACACTAACACTTGGAAATTGATCAAAGGTTCTCAGTCTGGCCGTAAAATGCTTCATATTAACCATGTCAACATTCTTGAATCCTTGCCTTGTCGCGAAGGTTTGAAATTCGAGCGAGGCACTCATGACAACTGTTTAATGAAGACTCTGTAATAATTCTTATTGATGTAGCTGGAGACACCGCATGGTATGCGACTGTCCACGACTAAACTCAGACACTGACTGACTGAAGCGCAAGACTCCTCTTGCACTTGAAGGTGCTCCTAGCGGCAGTTTCGTGAAGCTTCGTGAATTTTCGGAAAACTTCGTGAATGTTCGTGAATCTTGGGAAATCTTCGTGGAGCTCCGTCCTTTTCTCTTCCCATCACCAACTTCGTGAAACTGTCTGGAGTTGCAATCTAAGATTACATGATTTCAATTTACTTTTTTAAAATTACTTCTTCAGTCCTATTATTTCCACTGCAGACAGACGTCTAGACACTACCAATTATTTTAAAAAAACTTGGGTGGTCTATTCATGAAGAAGTGAATGACATCCAATTATAGGAATTCAATAGCCTATTCATAAGGAGTGCATTGTATTTTGCAAAACGAATGGATTACAAACATTTTCATGTTCAGACTTGTTGTTCAGACTTGCACCTATTATTTAAACCTTTAGATTGTTATTGCGGCGCCGTCATTCTTTGTTGGTACAGTGTAATTATTTTTGTGTAGGAACTTTGATCACAAGACCCTGACCTGATTTTCGCCCAAACCTGCTGGTTTGTCGGAAAGTGCCCTTGGGCAAAGTTTAAGCACTTTGTTCAAAATCTTGGCGGTTTACGACCCCCAGGCATAGTATCATATTCAAACAACTTGACGGTTGATGCCCTGAGGACAAATCTCAGAGGAAGGAAGGGCCTTGTGAACCTAAAAGCCAAAAGTTTTATCAAGTTCTTATACTCTAGAAAATGCGTGAAAATAATAACTTTTCCTTGCAATGTTTCAAGTCCTTACTACGTTGTAATGAAAATGTGTGAAAATAAGTTTTCACATTACAAAAGTTTTAAGTTCTTATAATACCATGTAAAGAAAAATGTGTGCAAATAAGATAAGTGTTACTGAGGTGTACGTATTTCATTATATTATGTGTTGGCAATAATTAGGAAAATGTTAAAATATTTTTACCAAGTTCTTACACTCTGTAAAAAAAAAAAAATGCGAAATAATAACACAACACTACACATCCATACAATTCAGTACTTCTCACCCTACAATTCACCACACCACACATAGTTTCACCTCACACTATTTCTCACACTACACCACACAAAGTACACACTGTACACTACATCTCACACTACAACATAAAGTAAGCAACGTACACTACTTCTCCTCACACTACACAGCACTATACATACTTACACTATACTTCTTCTCACACTACACCATACAAAGTACACACTGTACACAACACTACACACATAACCTTTCCATGCAAAGTAAATTTCAAAGTTCTTACTTCTTTGGACGTATTTCATTATATTATTGTTGTCAATTAAGGAAAATGTTAAAGTATTTTACAAAGTTCTTATACTCTGTAAAGAAAATGTGAAAAACTGACACAGCACTATACATACATACACAACACAGCTTCTCACACAACAATTCACCACATCACACATAGTACACACTGTAAACTACTTCCCACACTACACCATAAAGTAAGCAACGTACACTACTTCTCCACACACTTCACTGCACTATACATACTTACACTATACTTCTCCTCACACTACACCATACAAAGTACACACTGTACACAACACTACACACACACATAACCTTTTCATGCAAAGTAAAAATTCTTACTACTCTGTTAATAAAATGAGTGCAAATAACTTGTGTTTTACATGCAAAGTTTTCAAAGTTCTTACTTCTTTGGAAAGAAAATGTGTGCAAATAAGATAAGAAACTTACAAACTTTTTAGTTCTACTAGTTTTCTCACTATTCAGTAAGAAAATGCGTGCAAGAAAGTTGTTTTCCTTTAAAACTAACCAGTTCTAGTTTACAAACTTACAAGTTCAGATAGTCTGGAAAGAAATTGCGTGTACATAAGACAACTTTTTCTCATCAAACCTTTAGGTTCTTAATACTTCGTAAATAAATTGTGTGAAAATTAGTTTACAAACTTACAAACTAACAAGTTCTTATACTCTGTAAAGAATAAATGTACATATCGGAGAACTTTTTACCTAACAAACCTACAAGTTCTAATACTTTGTAAAGAATAAATGTATACATTAGATAACTTTTACCTAACAAACCTACATGTTCTCTTACTCTGTAAAGATACTGTGTGCACATAATATAGCTTTTACTTAACAAACCTACAAGTTCATATACTCTGTTATGATACTGTGTGTACATAAGACAATTTTTTCTCAACAAAACTTCAGGTTCTTAATACTTTGTAAATGAATTGCGTGAAAATTAGTTTACAAACTTACAAACTAACAAGTTCTAATACTTTGTAAAAAATAAATTACACATCAGAAAACCTTACCTTACAAACCTACAAGTTCTTTACTTTGTTAAGAAAAAATGTACCTACACATCAGATAACTTTTACCTAACAAACCTACAAGTTCTTTTACTCTGTAAAGTTATTGCGTGCACAAAATACAACTTTTCTTAACAAACCTACAGGTTCTTAACACTTTGTAAATAAATTGTATGAAAATTAGTTTGCAAACTTACAAACTAACATGTTCTTATACCTTTGTAAAGAAAAAAATGTACACATCAGAAAAAATGTACACATCAGATAACTTTAACTTAACAAACCTACAAGTTTATATACTCTGTAATGATACTGTGTGTACATAAGACAACTTTTTCTCATCAAACCTTTAGGTTCTTAATACTTCGTAAATAAATTGTGTGAAAATACGTTTACAAACTTACAAACTAACAAGTTCTTATACTTTGTAAAGAATAAATGTACACATTAGATAACTTTTACCTAACGACCTACAAGTTCTTATAATCTGTAATGATACTGTGTGTACATAAGACAATTTTTTCTCAACAAAACTTCAGGTTCTTAATACTTTGTAAATGAATTGCGTGAAAATTAGTTTACAAACTTACAAACTAACAAGTTCTAATACTTTGTAAAAAATAAATGTACACATCAGAAAACCTTTACCTTACAAACCTACAAGTTCTTTTACTTTGTAAAGAAAAAATGTACCTACACATCAGATAACTTTTACCTAACAAACCTACATGTTCTTAATACTTTGTAAATAAATTGTGTGACAATTAGTTTACAAACTAAGAAACTAACAAGTTCTTATTCTTTTGTAAAGAAAAAAAATGTACACATTAGAAAAAATGCACACATCAGATAACTTTTACTTAACGACCTAACAAACCTACAAGTTCTTTTACTCTGTAAAGTTATTGCGTGCACAAAATACAACTTTTCTTAACAAACCTACAGGTTCTTAACACTTTGTAAATAAATTGTATGAAAATTAGTTTGCAAACTTACAAACTAACAAGTTCTTATACTTTTGTAAAGAAAAAAATGTACACATCAGAAAAAAATGTACACATCAGATAACTTTTACTCAACAAACCTACAAGTTTATATACTCTGTAATGATACTGTGTGTACATAAGACATCTTTTTCTCATCAAACCTTTAGGTTCTTAATACTTCGTAAATAAATTGTGTGAAAATTAGTTTACAAACTTACAAACTAACAAGTTCTTATACTCTGTAAAGAATAAATGTACATATCGGAGAACTTTTTACCTAACAAACCTACAAGTTCTAATACTTTGTAAAGAATAAATGTATACATTAGATAACTTTTACCTAACAAACCTACATGTTCTCTTACTCTGTAAAGAATAAATGTATACATTAGATAACTTTTACCTAACAAACCTACATGTTCTCTTACTCTGTAAAGATACTGTGTGCACATAATATAGCTTTTACTTAACAAACCTACAAGTTCATATACTCTGTTATGATACTGTGTGTACATAAGACAATTTTTTCTCAACAAAACTTCAGGTTCTTAATACTTTGTAAATGAATTGCGTGAAAATTAGTTTACAAACTTACAAACTAACAAGTTCTAATACTTTGTAAAAAATAAATGTACACATCAGAAAACCTTTACCTTACAAACCTACAAGTTCTTTTACTTTGTTAAGAAAAAATGTACCTACACATCAGATAACTTTTACCTAACAAACCTACATGTTCTTTTACTCTGTAAAGTTATTGCGTGCACAAAATACAACTTTTCTTAACAAACCTACAGGTTCTTAACACTTTGTAAATAAATTGTATGAAAATTAGTTTGCAAACTTACAAACTAACATGTTCTTATAACCTTTTTAAAGAAAAAATGTACACATCAGAAAAAAATGTACACATCAGATAACTTTTACTTAACAAACCTACAAGTTTATATACTCTGTAATGATACTGTACATAAGACAACTTTTTCCATCAAACCTTTAGGTTCTTAATACTTCGTAAATAAATTGTGTGAAAATACGTTACAAACTTAAAACTAACAAGTTCTTATACTTTGTAAAGAATAAATGTACACATAATATAACTTTTACTTAACAAACCTACAAGTTCTTATACTCCGTAAAGTTATTGCGTGCACAAAATACAACTTTCGTAACAAACCTACAGGTTCTTAACACTTTGTAAATAAAATTGTATGAAAATTAGTTTGCAAACTTACAAACTATCATGTTCTTATACCTTTGTAAAGAAAAAATGTACACATCAGAAAAAAATGTACACATCAGATAACTTTAACTTAACAAACCTACAAGTTTATATACTCTGTAATGATACTGTGTGTACATAAGACAACTTTTCTCATCAAACTTTAGGTTCTTAATACTTCGTAAATGAATTGTGTGAAAATTAGTTTACAAACTTACAAAACTAACAAGTTCTTATACTTTGTAAAGAATAAATGTACACATTAGATAACTTTTACCTGACGACCTACAAGTTCTTATACTTGGTGAAGATTAAATGTACACATCAGATAACTTTTACCTAACAAACTTACAAGTTCTTCTACTTGTAAAGAATAAATGTATACATCAGATAACTTTATCTAACAAACCTACAAGTTCTTCTTACTCTGTAAAGATACTGTGTGCACATAAGAAAACTTTAACTTAACAAACCTACTAGTCATATACTCTGTGAAGAAAATGAGTAAATAAGTTTACAAACTAACAACTGACTATAACAAAACTTCAGGTTCTTAATACTTTTTAAATGAATTGTGTGAAAATTAGTTTACAAACTTACAAACTAACAAGTTCTAATACTTTGTAAAGAATAAATGTACACATCAGAAAACCTTAACTTACAAACCTACAAGTTCTTATACTTTGTGAAGAATAAATGTACCTACACATCAGATAACTTTTACCTAACAAACCTACATGTTCTTAATACTTTGTAAATAACTGCAAGTTTGTAAACTTATTGTCACGCATTTTTACTACAGACAGAGTATAAGATCTTGTGAGAGTGTTAACTTATTTTCACACATTTTGTTTACAGAGTATAAGAACTTTGTAAAATACTTTAACATTTTCCTTAATTGCCAACAATAATATAATGAAATCGTCCAAAGAAGTAAGAACTTTGAAAACTTTGCAAGTAAAAGATATTATTTTCATGCATTTTCTTAATGAGTGTGTAAAACTTTTAACACTTTACTTTCTTGCAGCAAAGAAATATGTGTACATGTAAAACACAAGTTATTTGCACTCGTTTTATTTACAAAGTAGTAAGAATTTTAACTTTGCATGGGAAGGTTATGTGTGTAGTGTTGTGTACAGTGTGTACTTTGTATGGTGTAGTGTGTGGAGAAGTATAGTGTAAGTATGTATAGTGCAGTGAAGTGTGAGGAGAAGTAGTGTACGTTGCGTACTTTATGGTGTAATGTGGGAAGAAGTTTACAGTGTGTACTATGTGTGATGTGGTGAATTGTTGTGTGAGAAGCTGTGTTGTGTATGTATGTATAGTGCTGTGTCAGTTTTTCACATTTTCTTTACAGAGTATAAGAACTTTGTAAAATACTTTAACATTTTTCTGAATTGCCAACAATAATATAATGAAATACGTACACATGCCGAAAAACTATCTTTTTTGCACACATTTTCTTTACATGGTATTATAACAACTTTAAAAGTTTGTAATGTGAAAACTTATTTTCACACATTTTCACTACAGCATAGTAAGAACTTGAAACTTTGCAAGGAAAAGTTCACACCTTTTCTTCAAGAGTTTAATAACTTGATAAAACTTTTGGCTTTTAGGGTTACAATGCCCTCCCTTCCTCTGAGATTTGTCCTCAGGGCATCAACCGCCAAGCTATTTGAAATATGATGCTATGTCTGGGGTCGTAAACCGCCAATATTTTTGAACAATGTGCTTTACTTTGCCCAAGGGCACTTTCCGACAAAACAAACAGGTTTGGACGAAAATCGGGTCTGGGTCATGTGAACAAAGATTCTATACAATACTTATACTGTACCAACATTGAATGACGGCGCTCCATTTTTAAAATCTAAAAGTTTTAATAATAGGTGTAAGTCTGAACAACAAATCTAAAACATGATAATTGTTGTAAGCATTCGTTTTGCAACATACAATGCACTCCTTGTGAATAGGCTTTTGAATTCCTATAATTGGATGTCATTCACTTCTTCATGAATAGACTATTCAAGTTTAAAAAATAATTGGGATGTCTAGACGTCTGTCTGCAGTGGAAATAATAGGACTGAAGAAGTAATTTTTAAAAAGTAAATTGAAATCATGTAATTTTAGATTGCAACTCCAGACAGTTTCACAAAGGTGGTGATGGGAAGATAAAGGGGCGGAGCTTCACGAAGATTTCCGAAGATTCCCGAAGATACACGAATCGCAAAAATTAAACCACTGCGCAGCTAACTCTGCAAAAAATAAAAATAAAAATAAAACCACTGCGCATCTATCTCTGCGCACCGACAACGTCATGGTGGGGGTAGGTCTTAGACAAGACGAGCTCAAAATCTTCAGTCTCAGTCCTGTCTTCGTCGAGGAAGGACGACGTGTATTTAAAAATTGTCTTGATTTTTTTTTTTTTTATTTATTGTACATTACTTAATATCCTTCATTATATTGTAAAGCATCATGTTTGGTCAGGTCTGTATGTGTGCAAGTCTGGACATGTCTGTATGACGTCATGACTTGCAAGTTTCAACACGAATGGAAGAGAAAGGGGCGGAGCTTCACGAAGCTGCCGCTTGGGGCTCCTTCAAGAGCGCGAGGAGTCTAGAGC
The DNA here is from genome assembly GCA_024449915.1 of Sweltsa coloradensis. Classification (NCBI taxonomy): domain Eukaryota; kingdom Metazoa; phylum Arthropoda; class Insecta; order Plecoptera; family Chloroperlidae; genus Sweltsa; species Sweltsa coloradensis. The sequence continues at coordinate 42,533 of JAMZAV010004109.1, forward strand.
TTCAGTCAGTCAGCGTCTGAGATTTGTCGAGGACAGTCGCATACTGGTCCGTGTCTTCAACTGCATCACCATGAATTTTCAAGCAGACTTCACTACCACTGTTGCTGAGCCTACGCCTGCTTATGTGGACCATCTCAAAAAGTACGAACTTGTTCTTTGTAAAAGTGTTTTCTTTTAAATGGAAGTCGTACGAAAATGCTGGTGGTCGGGTGTCATATGCAAGACTGCTTCAAACCATATGTACAAATCCAATGTGCAAAAGGAAGAGGACTCAGGCTCAATCTTCACGAATGGAGTCAACTTGTTCGTGAAATGGAACTACTCAATGATAACGTCTTCAACATGGGTGAAGATGCAGCCCAGTGTACCAGAAACGGAGGTTGGTTCTTTTACCTGTTTGTGTATAATCATCACGGTTCTATTGTGTTGGGACTTAAATCCACAAATGGTCGTGTATACCTTGGCGAAGTGTCGTGCCGTAATCTAGTAAAATATTCTCAAAGTGTTTCGCATATGTTAAGTGATCTTGAACTGAGCTATCGCGATATAAACAAGTGGTTACTTTAATTTTCTTATGAGAATTAAAAACAAATATGATGAACTGGCATTAGTAGCAAAAATGTCAGGTTCTACGTGTGTTAGCCTACATGACTTTGTGAAGACCTATACTGAACGTTTAGGTCATGAGGAGAAGTACATTACTGTGAATATGGAAAGAATTGTGTACGAACTTGGTGCTGAATTTATCTACAGTGAAGTGGAGTTGATTAATGCGACTGCATGATATGTAAGGTAAAAAATTGTGGTTTCATCATGTACTAATGTGTTTGTTAAATAAATAAGATTTGTTATACACATGAATAAGTCTTGACTTTTTTAAATTTATTCACCCTAGTTATACCATGATTCCCAGTCCTTCATCATCTTACACACTCTATGCATGTCCTGACTAGTCTGTGTATGGTGGCGTTGGTGGAGTCACTCAATGCCTGTCTTGACAAGTCTTGACATGTTTGCAACCAAACTTGACAAGTCTTGACAGGTTTGCATGACGTCATCATGTTAGGTTAAGTTAGGTTAAAGTGATCACCCTCTTGTGTAGCGTCCGCCATCTTGAAAAAAGTTAGGTTAAAGAGGCCACACTCTAGTGTAGCATTCGCCATCTTGAAATTAAAAATTCATAATTAAAAAATTAATAATTAAAAAATTAAAAATTCATAATTAAAAAATATATGAATAATTAAAAATATGAATAATTAAAAAATATGATTAATTAAAAATTTGCATAATTAATTAGGCGGCATCTCTTTGACACCCCAGTGCCTCACACTCTACTAACGACAGTATATATTATTACACGTACAATATAACGTTACCGTGTCACTAACAGATTATTAAACTACAAGCGAACAATATCGCGTAAAATAGTTTTCAAACATGTTGCTGTCACGTCACACCAAGGAAAACTAACTGAACTATGCATTTCAGTTTTATGATACACTGGTAAACCCGCCGCGTTGATGGATGAGCTTTATTTGTAAGTTTTTAGTTTGCGTAGGACCACTTTTCCATTGCAAGTGCTTTTTGAATGCATTGTAGGTGATTGTTGTCGAGTTTCTATTGTTACCTGTTAATTGTTATTATAAACCTCAAAACAATTCATATTAAACCTTTATTCTATGGATTCTGGGTAACTTTTTCAACTTTTTCTTTCAAAAGGTACTACATCACCATAACCTTAATGTCCATGTGAAATATGAACGTTGTAGCCCCACCCGTTTGGTCAGAATCGGCCCAAATGTCACGAAAATATCGCACTAAAAATCGAAAAAAATCGTAAAAGTACGATATTCATGAGAAATATTTCTTCGATTGTACCCAAAAACGTGGCACGTCTAAGTTCAGAGATTTCGAAGGTCCCCTTCAATTTTCATCAAGATCGCTTACGCCGTTTGCCCGGAATCGTGCGAACAAACAGACAAAAGAAACAAATAAAAACAACCGAGTTAAATTTTTGGGGGGTCAGTGAAATTGAAGTCTTCGCTTCGCTCATCCAAAAATTATAATATATTTTCTTAGATTCATGTTTTGGTTAGTGAGTCCTATAGTTGGGAAAACGTAAAACACGGCGACTTCATATATTATTCAGTGCTTGACTGGAGGATCAGGAATTCATGGGGAGTTTTAGTAAGGATTGGTGGTTGCTGGGATCGAACCCAAGATTTTAGCAGAGGTCGTTTAACCGGTTCCCACTCCTCCGGGCGTAGTCAGGGGTAGAGTGGGTGACCATACCGCTGGTTAGAGCAGATGGAGGGTTCGAGAGCTAGTGTAACGGCTTCGTTCTTCTCGACGTCTGCTCGGCAGTCCTGGTAAGTGGAGGAACCTAAATGACTGTCAAGGTTACACCGTCCTTTCGGAAGGGACGTTAATCCGTTGGTCCTCTTGGTACTTTTCGAAAGGAGTAGGCTACGTGCCGGTACCGGGTTTCCCCTCCTCCCTTCTGTTCATACTTCATCCTCATCTATCACCACTCATCGTCTCGAATAGTCTAGCATTAATATGAGACGTTAAGCAATATCTAATCCAATTCTGGGTGGAGGTCGCGCTCGTACGTAATAATGTCAACTGTCAAGCCATGGGTCAGCATCGAGCGTAGTACACAACTGAAGTGGATAACATACGACCAATCACCGACGACTCGAGACCTCCACGTCCAGTCTCAGCATCGAGTCCCGTGTGTTGCGGTTTTACATAGATATTGAACCCCTATTGTAGGCTAGATTAGCAGTCGGTGGTCCACTTCCATGACAATTAGATGCCATCTTGAAATTCCAGTTTACATGTTAATCAAATGGGAGCGATTTGTGGCACGAATAGTTCTCAAGATTGCCGCCAGGTTGACAGGTAAGCATACTAGCCTGTAACACCAAATGATTACTAAATTCCTTTATGTAATAACTTCGTATTGTTTCTGTTTGTTCAATACCATGCTGCACAAGCTGAGACAATATCAAACAATCCCGTACAATACTTTATTGCATTAAAAAAGCATCAATTGAAACGCCAAATCGCCATCTTGAAATGGGCCGATTGACTCTTCAATTTGCTACGCTCGCGCCTGTGCGGAGGTATAGGAGATTGCTAATCTAGCCTACAATAGGGGTTCAATATCTATGATCTGGTGTCGGTCGCGCGACTCAGACCTGCACTGATAACACTGATAACAGACCGAGGCCGGTGATCAAATCCGGACCCTCCCCTACTTTACCCTCCCTCCCCCCCCCCCACCCCTCCGTCGACTAGATGGACACCAGGTACGATTCAATGTCCACGAGCTCACAAATAAATAAATTCCTAATTTGGATTACGAGTCTAGTCTACACATTCAGGATACAAAATGATTTTCAGTGGCGCCGCCGCACATACAATTAGGGCGCTGGACTGAAGCATACGGCTCTACGAAGACGTGGGTTCGAAACCCACATAAAACATGTTTGTTTGTAATTGTTTTTCATCGTCATCATCACTTTAAGAGGTGGCTCCTGCAAAGAGTTAGTTAGTTAGTTAATGTTGTTTTAGGGCACTCAACAGTAGAGTTATCAGTGCCCATGTCAAGAGTATTAGGATCTTCCAAATTTTCTTTTTCCATCATTGTGGATTACCACCATGTTTTCTTCTTTCCAATGGGAGAAAAGTAAGGGAAGATGAGAGGGGTTAATGGGAAGGAGGGAGTGAGGATGTTGGATAGGATGGGTTAAACTGGGTGGGAACGGAGGAGTGCTCGTTGCAGAGAGGGCCGGCAAGTATGGAGAAGAAAAAAGTAAAAGAAGGAAATAAATATGAGTAAGGCTGTGTAAATGAAGAAAAGTGTGATAAAAAGTTACGCGAGAGCTCGCTCTGCAACACGCACCCCAACCGGCCAGAGCTCGCCCTTAGTTTTGGGGAATACACTACTCCCCTACTCACAGGCCAAACCACGGGAAGGTAGCAAGTTGGACTTTAAAGAAGCGATAGAAAAGTTTTGTAGCTATTCTAGGCGGTTGATTCTTTTAGTTATCCTCGTGTTTGATTGAGATTCTTTCTGTCTTGTTGGGGGCGATCCTACTTGGGGCGCAATCAAGCGGGGAGGATCGGCAACACAAACAACAGCGATTACCTATTGACATTGGAAACCACCTTGATTAGCCTGGCCACTCCCTGGGTCTGTGCCCGGTGGGTGAGCACTGCACACGCATCGCTGCACGGCAGGCACCGACTAGCTCACTAGCTAGCTTCCTCACTAGCTAGCTAGCTGGCTAGCTCACTAGCTCACTCACTAGCTAGCTAGATCACTCACCACCTTGATTAGCCTGGCCACTCCCTGGGTCTGTGCTGGTGGGTGAGCACTGCACACGCATCGCTGCACCGAGGCCGTCGCTATACTCACATAGCCTCGTCTCCTCGAACTGCACGCGGCGCAGGCACCGACTAGCTCCACTAGCTAGCTTCCTCACTAGCTAGCTAGCTGGCTAGCTCACTAGCTCACTCACCTAGCTAGCTAGATCACCCACCACCTCGATTAGCCTGGCCACCCCCTGGGTCTGTGCCTGGTGGGTGAGCACTGCACACGCATCGCTGCACGGCAGGCACCGACTAGCTCACTAGCTAGCTTCCTCACTAGCTAGCTAGCTGGCTAGCTCACTAGCTCACTCACTACTAGCTAGCTCACTTACTCACTCACTCACTCACTCACTCACTCACTCACTCACTCACTCACTCACTCACTCACTCACTCACTCACTCACTCACTCACTCACTCACTCACTATTGAACACATCGAGAACGCAAGCCATGCAAGCACGTAGTAAATTGAAATTCCACAATATAAAAGATGATTTTATGGTTGTTATTTTCATTTCACATTACTGATCAAAATACTTTATCTTCATGAAATTAATATTTCATCATGTATGGTTTTCTACTTAATATCAACAAAAGAAAGTTATCATCTAATCACTCTCTTCTTAATCTCAAATACTACAAATTGGTTTTCAGTTTCGGATATTAGCAACGAAAGAATGTAAACAAGTAACATTTTTTTAAACCTATTTCAAAGTATCGAGTTATAATGATGTTTTTTTAAAATTGATTAATTTTTTTAACGTGGAAGAGGAACAAATCTATGCACGATTCTCTAGCTCAGCTAGCTAGAGGGAAGAGATGGATACTCTAGGCACCACAACCTGGAAGAGATGAGCGATGACAGGGAATCATCTTTGTTTAGGGATGAATATCATGTTTGTGTTTTGTTTGTTTTGTTGTGAGCAAAGAATTGAATTGTAGATTAATCAAGTAAAACTAAATGACAAATAATTAGTTTTGTAAATAAATGATGTAAGTCATGAAATCACGACATTGCAGTTTAATTTTTAGTATACAATCTTTACCTATTGAATTAAATTCGTATGAAAAAATAAAGTTTGCAACAATCTAGTTTGAATTAAGAGCGTGATAAATTTAAATTAAGAGAACAATGTTAAAAATTGCTGAATTTAATAAGTTAATTTTGTATTTTGTTTCCAAGATTTTAAGCATATTATATAAGCTGAATGCACTCGATGTAGGAATATCATGCTGCCCACACGAATCTCGAGTACAGCAATGATGAAATTCAGTGAAATGTAATAAACCCGCGGCTGTGTTCTATAAGAACAACCCACTATCTTGCGAGATGAGCCGAGTGGTCGTAAATCCTCCATCTCAACAGAGGAGGATTGTCTTGGTGAGAGCGCTGATTGAGCGGACGAGCTCTGATTGATGACAGTGATGGATGTACTCGGCACTCGGTGAAGTCGGGTCTTGCTCGCGGTTATGTGGAACTCCATCTCAGCCGGGTATCGAACCCCGGTCTCCCGATTGACGGTCGAGTGCCTCACCCCTAAGCTTCCGAGAAACGTATGGATCGTTGGCGCATTATACTTAGGGGTAAAGCACCTGACCGGCAATCGGGAGACCGGGATTCGATACCCCGCTGAGATGGATTTTTGATTTTCATATCATCAAGTGCACCTACGGAAGTGTCCTTAGTAATTAATTTGAGAAAAACTACTGACAGTATTATTGTGTATATACACGCACTCCTGTGTTATTCTCTTCGAAACTTTATTTATATTTTAATTAATAATTTACGATAATGAGATGAGATAATGATAAAAATATAATTTCTTTAGAATTTGGTTCTTATCGCATCCATGCATATGATGGAGGTGTTGGGTCTGAGAGAGTGCGAGTGTGAGAACATTATTATATATCGATATCAATATCGAATTTTCGTGTGAAATCGATAGTTGATATAAAAAAACGCGCTTCTCTTTTGATTTCACTGCCTCCGACCAAGATATTATATAAAGTAATGAGCTACTCGAAGTCTCCCAGTAGAATCAGAGTCAGTGAGTCGTGTGCTGAGCTGGAGATCGTTAAGTCGTTCCAAGAAGACAACCTGAGCAAACAAAAACTAATTGCCCGAGGATGATGTGACTATCCAGGCGTCGCAGGGTGACCAACCGTGAAGCCATTACACCCGAGCAGAGCACCTTTGTTTTTGTGCACAAGTCAGATACCATATAACTCTTCTAGTTCTGCCCAGAGCCTATAGATATATCTAGAGATACGTTGTTTAGCATTTAAATTTAGAATATTATGCATTCATTTTTTAGAATTTAACATTTTGTAGCATCTATTTTTTTCCTTTCCACCAAGCAAACCCCTAAATTCGGGGTGTTTCTTGCACTTGAGGATGGTTAATGATAGGAACATTTCAATTCAATATAGCCACAACAAATGTAAGAATACATTACTAAACTAGTTCTCTACAGGTATGGAAAAACCCTATTTTTAGCATAATTACCATTTTGTATCATTTTAGAAAATATTTGTTCACCGATTTAGCATTAAAAACCTAAAACGGAAAAAAATAGGTATCTCTAGGCATCCAAGCAACGGCTATGACAAGATACCAAAACAGAGTGGGAGCACGTCACTTGGTTATTTGTATATGTGGATTAAGACGCGTCAACCGTTAGGTCATAATGCGCCACTCTCCTATAGGGGATGTTGGGAGGAGGGGCCCATGCTGGTCAGAACCAGCCATGGGTAGGGGGAGGAAAGTATGGAGGGTTCTCACGTCGTGGTCGTCATCGTTTAAGTTGTCATTGTCGTCATCCAGGGAAGGGGGAGGTGTCACACACGACGACTGCCAGAGCTCGCCTCTAGTTTCGGGGAGTAATGTACTCCCCTATACTCACTGGCTGATGGACTTTGACTCTTTCCTCGCTTTTCACGATTAGCAGAGCTATATGCTCTGGGCCAAACTCTACCCCGGGCCCAGACGGGGAGGGCGCGTTTGGATTCGGGAGGTCGCCATGTCGAAACCTGCACCGGTAATCCTGACGGTTTCTCCAAGGTAACCTCAGTATATACGTGAATCCCCCAAACTTCTTTCCCAACTACCCTGACTACAAAGTTAGTGCGCACAGAGGGTAGACCTACGAACAAATGTTCCGCAACAAAATGGTAGAGGCGCCGGGTATTATTTTCAACATTTTGGGGGACTCCCCCCTTTACCCCCCGGGTCACCAACAAATTCTGTTTCGTCCTTGTTGAAGAGAAAGGGCAACACAAAACCGCATCTCAATCAGAGGTCATGTTCGGTTTTTATCGTGAGACGTGACACAGTACAGACGGACGGACAGAAAAGTTCGCTCTCTTATATAGTAATAACGGGTCTATTAACTTGGCACAACCACCAATGAAATTTTGACTTACGATATGCTGTGAATTTTGCACACTTTTTGCTCAATTTTGCACAACCGATTTCGATTTTTGCACAAGCAGCACAAAAAAGTTACGACAACTTCATTTTGGCTGAGCCAAGTTAATGCTAGAACAACCAAAATGGATTTTCATGTCAAAACCTATGCCATATTTTGCACACTTTTTGCACAATTTTGCACAACCAATTCGATTTATGCACAAGCAGCACAAAAAAGTACATCAACTTCATTATGGCTGGAGCCAAGTTAATGGTTTTGTAAAAACGATTTCATGTGCTAAACTA
>JAMZAV010004110.1:0-54114 GCA_024449915.1 Sweltsa coloradensis
CGGGTGGGCCGCACCCTAGCTTAAAAAACGTTTGGTTATCCTGGGTAAAGTGTAGTGTAATTTGATTTCAAGGCCTACACCTACACTACACAAGTCTACACTCACTAGGTAACCAAACAACTAATATCTACTAGGCTGAGCCATAATCAAATGATAAAAGTGTATGGGCGAATCAATCACCACTTAACCGCAGCCTAGGCCCCTAGGGGTTAGGTCTAGGGCCTAGGCCTATTCATGTTGGCTGTCTAGTTAGTAACTTGGAATCAAACATTTTAACAATGCTAGGATGAATAAAACAGTTGTAGAGGATATTCGATGTGAATACTAGTTATTTTGATTTAATATTATTGAAAAGGACTACTTAGTATCAAGATATTACCGTAATATCGAAGGAAAATCTCGAGGCAGGACGTGTTTTATTAGTGAGGTTATGTTAGTCGAATTGAGCCACTGCCTTCTAGATCCTACTCGAGGAGCAAGGAGTAGCAGGGGAGGGGGCAGTGGGTAGAGCCGACTTCTTCTTGGCGGTAGGCCTCCATTGAATTTCCAAAGGCGGTACTTTGCGTACAAATAGATGCCCGTCAAAGGGTATAAAGGGGAATAGCTATTCCTATTACGGTATTTGATTCCCGCGCTGAACTCAAAAAATATATTACATTCAGGCTGACTAGTTATGAATTTACAAAGTAACAGAAAAAATATTGGGTCCACCCTGACCCTAAAAAATTGCTACACTTGGTAATCTTCGAGCTAGATCCTTTCGGCAAAAATATTCAATAAGAAATATCATTGCGAAGATCTATTTGCACCTATCTTTGGATGTGGATGAGATTATGGAGATGTATGTCGCTGAGTTTAATATTGGCTTGGTTCCATTGGCCTTAGCGTGCAGAGTGCAGAGTGCAGAGTGCAGAGTGCAGAGTGCGCTACGTTCGTACGTTTCGGATTGAATCGTTTAGCCGAATTGGCTAACCTTTCCGCGGCAGCCGGCCACCGTCGTTACCACCCAACACGTTTGTAGGCGGGCGATCAACACAGCGCTGTGTGGCAGGGTGGTAGCGGGTTCGACTTCTAAACGAGAATTTGTTGGTTCAAACCTCCGCCAAGGTGGTTTTTTTTTACATTCTATTCTTTATGTTTTTCTTTTATAACATTAATTATAAATTCAATAACAATTAATAAAACTCTTTTGCGGGTGAAAATCCATTATATTTTAAATAGAAACGTTAAAGGTGTTGTAGGTGTTTTTGTTTATGGATGATATTAATTAATTAAAGTACCTTTTGCGATAAAGTTCTTCATATTTTAAATAGAAACGTTAAAGGTTTTGAGTTTTTTTTGTTTATGGATGATAAATAGTCCTTTATATTTTAAATAGAAACGATAAAGGTTTGTAATATTTTTTCACGTCCGCTATTATGTCTATTCGCATTATATTATTATAAGGTTAACTATTTCTTTGAACCGCGCGGCAGACATTATGTGATGCGCGCGCTTACTGAGACTGGTTAGCATGGTGCGCGCGCCGCGCCAGACAGAGAGCGCAAAGGTTAGCAAATTCGGCCCAAGTCCAAGTTATACGTTTCGGCTCACATGAACGGAATCAACAATCTCTTGTTCTGTTTTCACCCTCCAACAGGTTACTAAAGCTCATCTCTCATACATAAGCATTTTCCCCATTCAATGTCACAGAAAAGTGTTTCAACAAAAACGTCTTAGCCCTTTCGGGTCGGATTTTTTGTTTATTATTTAGAAGGCGGTGGATCTGTTTACTGTAGAAAGTACACACACTGAGTGCACTTCAATGAGTGGGCAATATATAAAAATTTTCATCAAAAAAAATTTCAAAAAAAAAAATTCAAAATTTTTTTTTATCAATTTTTCAAAAAAATTCAAGGGGGTGTTTTACAGGGTGCAAAACACCCTTGTCGGCTGACAGCCGACATACGACCGAAAAGGTTAGAATGTTGTGTTCTACACGAAGTACAAATAGGTCGACCGTCGCGTTCGTAAGAGACGCGGGGCTGGAACACACAGCTCGGTAACGGTAAGACCAACGACATTGTTATATAAAATTCTGAAGGCCACTGTCGATTCGTGTATTCTATTAAATTTTCAAATCGGATTGCAGGAGCTAGAAAAGTGGCTTAAAATGTAAGATGTACTTTAAAAGGACACTAACTTTTGCACTGTGCCCAGACGATTGACTTTAGATTGAAATGTTTCAAACAAAACATGCTTAGAATGGCGTTTACTTCCAGAGGGGAGTGAAAATCCGTTGGCCGCAATCGACGCGACACTCTTTGGTTGTGGCCCATTTCCGGCGCCAGCCACTCGGACACAGCAGGACTTGAGACCTTCCGGTTTGGAAAAACTGAAAGGCGTGGTCAAAACGAGTGTTCTGTCAAGTTTTCAAATCCCTAGGCGTTCGGCAAGTGTGCAAGAAGAATGCGTCAAACTGTGATTTTCTTCAAGGCAATTTGGTGGAGGCGCCGGGTCCGAGGAAGATCGCGATGTTGAAATCTAATTTCACTTCCGTAAAAGAAATTACACAAAGCACACGACTCGACACGAAACTAATAACGACGAAAAGTTTTGTACCAGGCGTCGCTGGGCCACGCGACGCCCGACGTCGGTGTCCAGATGGGCCCGACTTGGAAGCTTCCGCCATACGAGAGTTTGAAACAAATTTTCGGATCCCTAGACGAAGGGCAATTGGTGTGTCAAAAGTCATCGAAGCCACGCACTCTGAACGAGGCCACGTATCCGACCGGTCCTCGAATGTTGTACTTAAAAGGATGGGATAGTCGCGAAATTACAGTTTTTTTCGTGATATCTCGAGAACGATGCAAAATATCTAAAAACTGATTGCAGACAGCCCTGTGGTTTTGGGAGAACTATAGCCTGTACGAAAAAATATTGTAATGTGATGGCAATATCTATTTTTTATTTGATATTTAATTTATTTAATTAATTAAATGCATGTTTGAAAATATATACAAACCACACCGATTATTATATTTGAATATTTTTTCTTTGCATTATATTGCTCTAACAAAACCACAGGGCTGTCTGCAATCAGTTTTTGGATATTTTGCATCGTTCTCGAGATATCACGAAAAAACTGTAATTTTGCGTAATTTTAATTTCGCTACTATCCCTCCCTCTTAAGAGAAAAATGTTTGGAACAAGAAAGTTTCAGAGCGGCAAGTTCTACGGGGAATGGTAGGCCTTCAAATCCGCCCCCCCCCCCCCCCCTAACCTGGGGTGGCGCAGGCCCCGAGCTCTGTACTCGGGAACGTCCGGACCCGGGACCTTCTGGTTTACAAGAAAGGAAAGATACGATCGATGTTCATTATTATACAGCGAGAGAGAGGGGGCAATTAACGTTCATAGTGCAATGTGTGCGGATCTTTCCCCCGTCTGGGACCGGGGTAGGCCTAGTATTTGTCCCAGATCATGGCTCTGCTAATCGAAAGATGCGGGAAATAGGACAAATCCGTCGCGCCTCCAGCAGGCAGCGTATGTAGGCGAGTTTTGGCCGGGGACGTGTCAAAATGACCCCATTTTCCTCCCCTCCTCTTGCCCGTGACTGGTTCTGTCTAGCACGGTGGTGTCCTCCCCATCTGTATTATAAGAAAAATTACAAGGAATTTTAGTATTTTTTTTCCCCTACGCTCTTTACAATGGCAAGACATAGTTAAGATAATACCATAGAATATTTAGTAGGCAAGAAGGCTACATAATATGATGGAATATGGCCAATTGTAACTATTTTATAACACAAGCTACTAGATTAGCAATTTTTACTTATTTTGGTTTAGTCTTCAGATATGCAATCTGACTAAACAAGATTAAAATATGTACAATGTTAATGATGTTATGAAATAGACTACAAAAAATACACAAAAAATACAAAACTCTTGCAATAATTGGTCCAAGGTAAGGCTAGTCTTCTATCGTCGTCTAAAAGAAGAAGTATAATGAGCGATTTTCTAATTTTAAGGTCGCTTGTTCGATTCCCTGCACGTCTGCCACTTTGGTTGCGTCACGTGGTAGCCAAGGTGATAAGAGGTAAAACAAGCGTCGTCATTATGTTGTTTGGCAGTTTATCTTTAGTCGATTATATCTTACTTCTCGGTAGCCTGTGACAAACAACGCTATCTCATGTTATCGACAGGATGGAGCGGGTGAAGGATATCAAACGTAGGTTTGGGTGTTGCTCAAGGTGACCGCAGTCTGCTTGACATCTTCGGCCCGGACAGCAGGACAAACCAGACACCACCAGAAGACTTCTTGAAAACAAACGGGTGAGCCATCTTGTTATTATTCCTGGAATGCAGATGTAATTCTGTTTTATATTTTACTTCACCGTTGGCTTGATCGGCTTTACATTTTATGTCTTCCATAAAAACGATTTTTTTAAAACTAGGAAAACGCTAAAGTCCCGCCGCGTTGATGGATGAGCTTTTTAAAGTTTTTAGTTTGCGTGGGATATCTTTACTTTTGCAAGTGCTTTGTTTTGTTGCCTACGCATTGTAGGTGATTGTTGTCAAGTTTCTATTGTTTCTTGTCAATTGGTATTATTTACCGTAAAAAACTTATATTAAAAGCTTTATTTCTATGGATTCTGGCTAACTTTTTCCACTTTTTCTTTCAAAGGGTACTACATCACCATAACCTTAATGCCCATGTATAATATGAACGTTGTAGCCCCACCCGTTTGGTCAGAATCAACCCAAATGGCACGAAAATATCACACAAAAAATCAAAAAACTTATATTAAAAGCTTTATTTCTATGGATTCTGGCTAACTTTTTCAAACTTTTTCTTTCAAAATGTACTACATCACCATAACCTCAATGTCCATGTATAATATGAACGTTGTAGCCCCACCCGTTTGGCCAGAATTGAAACGAAAACGAAAATATCTCACAAAAAAACGAAAAAAATCGTAAAAGTACGATATTCATGAGAAATATTTCTTCGATTGTACCCAAAAACAATACACCTCTAAGTTCAGAGATTTCGAAGGTCCCCTCCAATTTTCATCAAGATCGGATATTCCGTTTGCCTGGTAGAGAGTTAACAAACAGACAAAAAAAACAAACAAAAAAACAAAAAAAAAACAAAACAAAACAAAACAAAAAAAAACACCCGAGCTAAATTTTTTGGGGGTAGTGAAATTGAAGTCTTCGCTTCGCTCATCCAATTAATTATTTTTCCGGTCCGGTATGGTGTGTTTGTTACATATTTGATAAATAGGCCTACTAGGATATATTAGTTGGATGAGCGAAGCGAAGACTTCAATTTCACTGACCCCTCAAAAAATTTAGCTTTTTTGTTTTGTTTGTTTGTTTTTCTGTCTGTTTGTTCACGCACTACCGGGCAAACAGCATATACGATCTTGATGAAAATTGGAGGGGACCATTGAAATCTCTAAATTAAGACCAGCCACATTTTTGGGTACAATCGAAGAAATATTTCTCATGAATATTGTACTTTTACGATTTTTTCGATTCTTATTAAGATATTTTCGTGACATTTGGACCGATTGTGACCAAACGGGTGAGGCTACTACGTTCATATTTTACATGGACATTAAGGTAATGGTGATGTAGTACATTTTGAAATTAAAAGCTGAAAAAGTTAACCAGAATCCATAGTAATAAATGTTTAAATATGAGTTTTTTAAAAGTTTTAAAGTTTTAATTTTTTAAAGTTTAAAGGGAAAAAAAGAAAGGAAAAGAAAAAAAAACACCCGGGCTAAATTTTTTTGGGGTCAGTAGTTGAAGTCTTCGCTTCGCTCATCCAATTATCCTAAATTAACAAAAATGATTTTGCAATGGGACTTGAAAAGGTAAAGAGATCCCACGCATAATTAAAACTTACAAAATAGCTCATCCATCAACGCGACTAAAAAATCGTTCGCGTTGATGGATGACCTTCTTTTCAAGTTTTTAGTTTGCGTGGATCTCTTTACCTTTTCAAGATCCATTGCAAAACCATTTATTTAAATTAGGATAATTTTTATAAAGTAGTACTTATTGACATGGTAATTAGAACATAAAATATCTGGATGCCCGAAGACTTGCTTTTTGCACGCATTGTAGGTGATTGTTGCCAATTTACTATAGTTACTTGTAAATAATATATTATTATTATTATTATTATTATTATTATTATTATATAAAAAAACTTGTATTAAAATTTAAAACCTTTATTTTTATGGATTCTGGCTAACTTTTTCTTTTTTTCTTTCTAAAGATACTACATCACCATAACCTTAATGTTCATGTAAAATATGATCGTTGTAGCCCCACCCGTTTTGTCAGAATCGGCCCAAATGTCACGGAAATATCGCACTAAAAATCGGAAAAATCGTAAAAGTATACGTGATATTCATGAGAATTATTTTTTCGATTGTACCCAAAAACGTGGCAGGTCTAAGTTCACAGATTTCTAAGGTCTCCTCAAATTTTCATCAAGATCGCATGCCGTTTGCCCGGTAGAGAGCGAACAAACAGAGAAAAAACAAAAAACAACCAAACAAAAAATCACCCGATATAATTTTTTGGGGGCTCAGTGAAATTGAAGTCTTCGCTTCGCTCATCCAACTAGGAAATTTAAGTAATGAATAAACTGAATTGTACGGATAGTTAATTGGAGACTTTCGAGCAGATTTCCGTCAAGGAATAATTTTGTGACCTTATATGGCGTACCAGCCTATATTTTCTACCTCCCCCCAACCCCCCAACACAGTTGAGAATATATAATAAAAGTAAATCTTGTCGTTAGGGTATATGCAAAGGGTATTAGGGTATTTACAGTTTAATAGGCTAGTTAGCTACTGCTTACCACCAATGCAAACCTTGGTGCCTGGTGGTCGGCATTAAGTCAAGGTTCTGCAGTTTGCCCGTCTGCATGGGCACATCAATTAGTTAGTCACTGACATTTTGCATAAGTTATTTTATTTTATTTTATTTGTGGGCACATTACAACGGGACAAATGTCCCACAAGTGCAATTTACCTCAACATAACAATACCTCGGCCTTTTCTTGATTACCGACATAAACTCTCCCTGCAACCCTATCTTCTTTATAACTTAAATGAAAACGAATGTTATGTATGTCTGTCTGTCTGTGTGTTTGTCCTATATGCATTACTACACCATTCATCCGATCTCCATAAAACTTGGCCCATATATGTATTTTGTCACAAGGAAGGTTTCTATGCTATCTATTTTGTTGTAACTCCTACACGAGGTGATCGGTGCCTGCAAAGAGGACTCACCAATGATTTGACTTCGACACCGTTGGACATAAGTTATCACCATACACGTATTTTTTGGAGTAGGTTTCTATGTTATCCACTTTTGTTTGTTTTGTTGTTTTTGTTTTGTTTTGGGTTTTGTTGAGTACATTCCCGCGAAGGGTTCTGGCATAACACACAACAACACAACAACGTCGCAGCAACGCGCGACGGGTCAGCTAGTTTATTATAAGATATCCCATAGACGCAGAGCAAACGTAGTCCAAGGCGACAGTGCTGCGATCCATCCGAGCCTCGGCCGTGGGCTTAACTGAAATAAACTATAAACGCTCAAACTGAAATAAACTATAAACTTCTCATTAACAAATTATCTTACTTGATTTCAGAATGGCTGGCACCTTGCAAGAATTTGCAATCAACAAACCTGGCGTCTATCAATTTGGCAACCCTTCAGGTTATTGGCCCGAGTCTGTGTTTGGTTTCGAGAAGATTGTCCAGGTGTCTTGTGGTTCCAACCACTCTGCAATCTTGACCGAGGCGGGTCGTGTGTTTGCCTGGGGCGACAACGAGTTCGGCCAGCTGGGACTCGAGGGCGTGGCCTCCGTGACAAGCCCCACCCTCGTGACCTCGCTTGGCTCCGCCCACATCGTCAGGATCGCCTGCGGAAACTCCCACTCGGTGTTCCTCTCCAAGCAAGGCGTGGTGTTCGCATGTGGGTGGAACGGCTACGGACAGCTCGGACTCGCCCACTCAACGGACACACCCCTCCCGACCAAAGTGACCGGCCTACCCCGTATCACAGAGATCGCTGCCGGATCCAACAGCACAACAGTGCTCACCGACGACGGCAAAGTTTGGGTTACGGGATGGAATTTTGGCGGAGAACTCGGCCTCGGCCATAAGAAATTACAAACATCGTTCGTACAAGTCCCAAACCTTGGCCCAATAAGCGATATTGCGTGCGGTAACACACACACGGCCCTTCTGTCTTCATCCAAGGTGATCTTGTTGGCGGGGTCGAATGGGGAAGGTCAACTGGGCACGGGGGGAGAGGACTCGCTCTCCTTCCAGCCTCTAGTCCTCCCATCACCAGTTACCAGCATCAGCTGTGGCGGGTGTCACACCGTTGCACTCACGGAGGGCGGTGAAGCCTGGGCTTGGGGATGGAACGTCTGTGGTCAATTGGGAACCGGAGACACTGTCAAGAACGTTAAACCCTTTAAAGTAAGAGATAACATTACGAGGGTTTACTCCGGGTATTTTCAAACTGCCTTGTTTACGGAGAACGGAGACTTGTTGGTGTGTGGGAAGAGCACGGAGGGAGAACTGGGAAGTAGAAACGCGAGTGTGTCGGTGCCGACCCAATTACCAACGTCGTCTGACCTGACCATCTCGCACGTAGCGTTTGAAGATCAACGATCAATCTTCTTGGCTGTAAAGAAATCGGAATGTAAACCTTCGCATTCGCCAGATCTTGAGGTCACAAAAATGGAGGAGCACCTAGTGTCATCTCTAGAGTGCCCCATATGTATGAAAACCATGTGTGCTCCCATCTTTCTCTGTGTGAATGGACACAGCTTGTGTAGATCCTGTCGGGAAAATGTCAATATACAAGTCTGTCCAACGTGTCAGAATCCCTTCTCTTCCGGGAGGAATATTACGCTGGAGAAACTCTGCGCCGGACTAGAGCTACCGTGCCCGGACTGCGGCAGGAGAATGTCGGTGCCCGTATTAGAAGGGCATGGTCGTAAGTGTCCCGACCGGCAGTACGGCTGTCCTGTGCATGATCCTTGTGACTGGAATGGTCGGCCTGATTCAATGCTAGCTCACTGCTCAAAAGTCCACCCAAAACAGACGTGGGGCAAGGTGCCTCACATGCATTTTCAAAAAGACTTTGACGGGAGTGTCACCAAGTACATATTATCAGCTCACGGAAATATATTCATCGTGCTATTTAAATATAACAAGGACACTCGGGCCTTTCTAGTGAGCTATGCAATATGTGGGGCTGCCGAAGAACGCACACAATTTCCGTTTGGAAGTCGAATTCATTTCTAACAACAGGAGTTTGAGCGTAACGTTCCGTAGACCAGTTTGTTCCGACTGCGATGCGCTAGTGTCTGATAACTATATTGTACTTGATGATACAAATTTAAAGAACCTCCTAAAAAAAGATGGCGTCCTAGCGTGTCAGGTATCCGTTGTCTTAGTAGATTGTACCGATGCGCTCATACGCAAGATGATTGAATTGGGCTTTTGACTCAAGGAAGCTGTATTGCTCATCAAGCTCATCTTGCAAATAGTGTTGTTTTAAGTTAGGTAGAAAAATAAAAAAAATAGTTGATCTTAGTATACATTACATACATACATTTTTATCTTTCCTTTACACTTACGGTATACATTACATACATACATTTTTATCTTTCCTGATCGAAGTTATGTTTCGATCAAGATCGACTTATACTTAATTAAATTCTAATTTTATTTTTAAACATTATATTCAAAAGTATGAATAGGCCTACACATTTTTAAATACAAATTTTAACTTTTAATTCGTTTAATTTAAAATGTTAGGCTACTTAAAATGTAAAAAAATTGAGTAAATTTAGATTTGATTTAGTTTTAAATTTACCTTTGTAACTAAAATGACCACACGTTCAAATAACGTGAGTCTTTTTAGAATTAAAGTTTAAGAATTTTAAGACACCGTTTATAGTAGGGCTACTAGCGTTCAACGCGGGTTGGTGAGTAAAGAGGGTAAAATTCGTCGTTTAAACGGATGTGAATAGAATTAATAAGGTATCACCAAAAACCCATAACGACTTTTACGATCTCACAATCGCGTGTTATGACCCGGCACCTCCACCAAAATTATGAAATTTAGCATTTATTGTGTAAATTTCGATAAGAACCAAATTTAGATATTGAAAATATTCACATTTTATCGATATCGTATTAAAATATCGCATTTTTTGCCCAGCCCTAGTAGGTATCATTGAGTAAATGTATTTAATGATTTTTTTTGTTATTTGAGCGAGCGTCTCCACTTGACTCTTATGGCTCGAATGTCTTTTTTTCTTTCTGTTGCTGCTTCAATACAGGTCGCACCGTTTCTCTGATCGACCTGAAATTTTCATTTTATTTATTTATTATTTATTATTTATTTAACGTCTATCCTATTCAGTTATAAAAACTGATTTACAAAGGACAACAAATTAAGCACACATGTACATTATGAATACCACCTATGCGGGTTGCTGAATAGTTTTTGAACAAAATCCGATCGTTGGTTATAAAAAATAAATTATCAAAACAAAAAAATATGTTCCGATCGTTATGAAATTTTGCAGGGTCAATAAGTAGGCCTACAACATTATCTCCTATTTTACAAATTTTCAGCTAAATCGGTAAAGACCTTAAAGACTTATTGGTATGTAACATTATGGGTATGTCGTACTCGGGTCGTGTTGCACGTACCGGTGCTCGCTCAACAACGCGACGGGACTTTAGCGTTTTCCTTGTGTAGATTTGCGCAATAGTAATATCATTGAAGTATACAACAATGTTAATATGAATCAATTTCGAAATTAAGTAGGCCTAAAGGATTTTTTTTAAAGACCTCACTAATGTCTGCAATCACTCATGCACTTATTTACACTTATACACTCTCTCAAACATACATACACCATTCACATACATTAAAATGTTTATATTATTTTTACAGTCATCTTTATGTAACTAGTAATTTTATATTGTGTGTATGTATACCGGGTGTTTGATTAATATTATTATTATTGTATTGTAAGGTTATATATTGTTTTGTTTTTTAACCTAATGAAATGTTTGGTAAATTGCACTTGTGGGACATTGTGTCCTGATGTAACGTGGCTAAAAATAAAATAAAATGTGTGTGTTATTAACTTATGTTATGTAGGTTGCGAGACACAATGTCAATGTGGTTAGTGTGTACGGACTACGGAGCCATTTACCGGTGCTGGTTGGCAGATGAGGGGCCACATCAGCTGGTAGGGACCTGGAATTTCGTGGGCGATTTTTTTTCTTTTGACTATGCTTAATATGACTTTGTATTGTTGTGCTGTGCATAATAGAAAAATACAGGCATTAATCACGTTGTTTTTGCTAAAATAGAGCAAAACCAGGAATTTTCCAATTTTTAAAAAATATATATTTTGGAACAAAAACATGCTGTAAATTTGCAATGATGTTTTTATGAAGATGCGATGACTTTATAATATTTGGTTTATATACTGAAATAAAAGGGTTTTTTAATCGAAATTAAAACTTTACTTTGTCATAGCCGGGTCAGGTGTTATAGCTGGCGTGAAATATGTCACCTCCTTTCTTGGTATAGCCTATGCCTCCTCGAGGTATGTGTAACAGTCGACCAATCTGTACATCTGAAAATGCTTGGTAACTCGCAGAACGTAGATATCATGACAATAAACCATTTATTATTATTATAATTATATAAGGTTGGCATAACTAACTCAAATTATCATTAAAAATATGCATTGAATGCTGGAGAAATCAATAGTAATTTTTGTGTTTATACGTAAATAGCAGAGGGCCGGCCCGCGGGCCACCTGTTGCCTACCCCTGGGTTATGCCCTTGTTGAGTTACCTATACTTAATGCATTCACGTGTTTAAACAATAAATAAAAATAAAT
The DNA here is from genome assembly GCA_024449915.1 of Sweltsa coloradensis. Classification (NCBI taxonomy): domain Eukaryota; kingdom Metazoa; phylum Arthropoda; class Insecta; order Plecoptera; family Chloroperlidae; genus Sweltsa; species Sweltsa coloradensis. The sequence continues at coordinate 11,962 of JAMZAV010004110.1, forward strand.
AATATCATCATGGATGTGCACAACAGAGGCCCAGTCTCGGACCTGCAGCAGTGTTTGGTAGAGAACAAGGTTGTGTACGTCTCCTAAAGTACCGAGCTACGGATCACTATGTAGTAATATTTTTCTCCAAGATTACATTTATTTATTTAACGTCTATCCTATTCAGTTAAAAAACTGATTAAAAAATTAATTAATCAATGTAAAGTTATCAAAGTTGTATTGCGGCAATTGGCAATAATAGTGGGTGTGTATTTATTTATTTATTTATTTTAATTGGGCCAATGTGTGTATGCCCGTGTAGGCCTAAGCTCTTGTGCAGAACTGACCAATGGGAACGCACCATGCACCAAGGTAGGGGGGGGGGGGTACCGTATGTTTCACCCGACCCGGCCGGTGCTAGCCATGCATTACATCATCTACACGTAACCTGTACAGACGCAGCGCAAGATCACCAAACAAGGCTAGGCACTACAGTGGCTTCAAACCGTCAATCACAGTATAAGGTAAGAGATACAAATTAATTATAAGAATTACCTGTGCATCTATAATCTTTATATATACATCACATGTGCTCTCTAAAGTTTCATTCATCAAATGCTCTCTGGCCAAAACGAATATCAGTTTGACAAGTGACAAATCATAATGTCTCCTATACTTGCTTGGAGGTCGGATCTAGTTATCAATTGACGAGATTACTGGAATGTAACAATGTTTGGTACTTTCTTGCGCAGAGACCGCCATTTACTTTTAGTTTTTCTTTCGGACATTTGTTTTGAAGTGGGTTACTCAAGCAGCTATTGACAGTGACTATATATTTAGTTTGGCCTATGAACTTGAATTGCCTCCTTGATTTAGCTCCATCCATCCGAAAGGAAGGAATCATTTCTTGATTGGTAATTTGTGGTGCAATTTCCAATTTTGTAATAATATGTTTTGAAAAGTCCAGATTAGAAGTATAGGCCATGCAGCCACAATGGGCAGACGACATCTCTTCTCACGTAAATAAACCTGCAGTGAACAATGTTTTATAATTATCTTACATTGTGATTGTTATTGCTTAACTTCAGATGAGTGTGTGGTGATAGATGACGATGAATGAAGGACATTTACAAAATTCATGCGGGGCTCGAACCCACGTCCGCGTAGTGTCATACGAATCGGACCTGCGCTCATCGTAATTGTGCCTCTGCGGACGGCCTGTATTATCTTAAAACAATTAATTTATTTCAGGCTATTTAGAAAATATCCCAATTTAATATTTAAAACAGAAAGGGGACTAATTTCCTGGATGTTGTGTGCCCTTAAACCCGAATAGTTAACTAAAGGCCTATTGATAAGCGAGGTCACAAGTTCGAACCCCACACACATTTCTCGATGAAAGTTTCGTCATGACGTTCTCAACCATACGGTTAATCGCGGTGAACAACGAGCATACAGTTATAATACCCACTCATATCTCTGGTAGTGACACAGAGCACATGTGGACTACAATAAGCAACAACATTACTCTCTTGATAACGTTCGTCGAGTCTAGCTTGACTCGGTGCTCGAGAGATTATATTCGTCGTATTACTTGCGACAGAATACTTTGCAAACTACTAAATACATAGCCTAATCATTTTGGTTCATTTCCAAGAAAAGTTAAATTTTACATGACTATGAATAAACCATTGTTGTTTGTTTGTTTTACACAAACGTACTTTTGGTTCGGAATGGAATAAAACACTTATATAAGAACATTGTTAGTTTCTCGATTTGGTTAGTCGGGAAACACTCCCGTATGTGTAATTGTTATTATTTACTACAATTCAGAAATTCAAAGGCAAATTCAAAGGCAGCAGATATTCGTTGCAGTACTGTTTTATCCATTCAGATGTATAATGCAACTACAATTCAGAGATCAAAATGTACCCGTCCTGATGATCTAGTGGTTAAGACGCCTGCCTGGAGTGCGGGAGATGCGTGGTTCGATTCCCGGTTGGGGCGGACTTTTTTAATTTTTTAATTTTCTGAATTGTAGTAAATAAAAACATTGTTAGTAATATTGTTATTTTGCTACAAAGTGGTGTTCTATCACGAATAAAGTCGTAATTCGTTTAATAAGCATTATAATAATATGGTGTTACTTAGCGATTTGATTCTGAATCCCAGCGAAGCATAACTTAGTCTAGAGTAGGCCTAGACTAGAGTGCTTAGTACACTTTTCGTTCTGTCGGCAAAAACATGCCTCTGGTGGAATAATTAGCTTGCTAAATTAATTAAAATAGCTACACACACATTGTAATTGTGTTGACTGTTATTTAGTGGCGCACCATAGTCGAACGGTGGATTAAATATTGGAAATACCCATGTTTATATTAATTTATTCAACGTTTATTTTATTCAGTTGTGAACACTGATTTACAAAGTAAAGTGTGTTATTGTTTGTTACAGGTACAGCAAACACCACATCATGTTGAGTCACACCCCTTCTCCTCAAGATCACCTGGCACTGACTGACGTCACCTCTGCTATGAACGTCACCCAAGAGGAACAGACTCGCCACTAGGTACAATACATCGCTTTGTAATAAGTTACTCAGTTTAGGCAAACTCTCCAGTCTGTTATCTGCGATATCAGATAGTCAATCTATACACTAATCTGATAGTAAAATAATAATAATTTATCAAACTTTCAACAGAACTTAAGACAACAAAAACAGTGTCAGAATAAGACTGCACGTTGCAGGATGGATACAAATTATTCATCCATGTTGATAAGGTCGGGTTCCCCGACGGGCCCCCCTGATCCAACCTTACGGCTAGTAGTCTATATTTTACCAATCTACGTTCACCATGGCCTAAGTGACGACGACACTTGTGTGACCTGTGACCTTGGACTTGCGACCTTTGTGTTGTGCGGGTGAAACCTTCCTTGTAGCCGAGCGGTCCCACACCCCTAAGAGAACCAGCTAGCTCTGTTGGTCGGTCTCCCTGGCCCTCTGGTGCATGGCCCACTGTGTTCTAGTCCGTGTCCACTCGCTTAGTAACCATGGTGCGCGAAGAGGGGTACACTGTCGACTACTTAGGCCTAATCAAGGTGGCTCAATCGGAGTCAATCCGGATGAGTTTGTTTGTACCTATTTGTGTACTTGAAGCGGGGCTTAGGAAGAAAGGTTCTGTATAGGATAGCATAACATTACGAAGTGATCATTTCTCTGGTTTGATCTACCGCCAGACTTAGTGCATTCCTTCCTTCATGGTGGCGTGTATTTTCTTTGGCCAGAAGTCTTACCGACGGATTGAGTATTTCAATAATGCTGTGCTTTTAACTTAGTTGTTATGTATGCCATAGCTTGTTGGGTGCCTGGTTCTGCTGTGTCTCGCTTTGGCTTTCAGAGAACGTGATCTTGCAGCTCGTTGACAAGGGAATATCGGCGAGACACCGTCGACTACTAACATCAAGATGGCTCACTCCTGGTGAGTTGACAGTGTTTTACTGGAGCAGGGTTTAGTATGTTTATTTAGATTAAGGGCGCAACAACCGTTAGGTCATTTTGCGTAAACAAGTCCCATGGTCGTGAAGGGAAGAGGGAGAGGTCCCCCACTAAGACTGCGAGAGCTCGCCTCTAGTTTCAGGGATTTTTTTACTACCCTACTTACCAGCTGATGTTTGCGAAATGTGTAAAGCAATGCTTTGGGTAAATTCTCCTCCCAACATAGACAGAGGGTACCTACATTACCTTCAACATAACAGACAACTAAGACACGTGCGACATTGATACAAATTGTTCAGCCATATTGAATACGCCTGGTTCCCTGATGACGTAGAAGATTGCAATAACCCCCCAATGATCGAACCTTACGGCTAGTAGTCTATATTTTACCGATCTACGTTCACCATGGCCTAAGTGACGACGACATTTGTGTGACCTGTGACCGTGGACCGGCGACCTCTGTGTTGTGCGGGTGAAATCTTCCTTGTAGCCAGATGGTTCCACACCCCTAAGCGGACCAGCTAGCTCTGTTGGTCGGTCTCCCTGGCCCTCTGGTGAATGGACCACTGTGTTCTAGTCCGTGTCCACTCACTTAGTAACCATGGTGCGCGAAGAGGGGTACATTGGCGACTACTTAGGCCTAATCAAGGTGGCTCAATCGGAGTCTGTCCGGATGAGCTTGTTTGTATTTGTGTACTTGGAGCAGAGCTTAGGAAGTAAGGTTCTGTATAGGATCATAACATTACGAAGTGATCATTTCTCTGGTTTGATCTACCGCCAGACTTAGTGCATTCCTTCCTTCATGGTGGCGTGTATTTTCTTTGGCCAGAAGTCTTACCGACGGATTGAGTATTTCAATAATGCTGTGCTTTTCACTTAGTTGTTATGTATGCCATAGCTTGTTGGGTGCCTGGTTCTGCTGTGTCTCGCTTTGCCTTTCAGAGTACGAGATCTTGCAGCTCGTTGACAAGGGAATATCGGCGAGACACCGTCGACTACTAACATCAAGATGGCTCACTCCTGGTGAGTTGACAGTGTTTTACTGGAGCAGGGTTTAGTATGTTTATTTAGATTAAGGGCGCAACAACCGTTAGGTCATTTTGCGTAAACAAGTCCCATGGTCGCGTGAAGGGAAGAGGGAGAGGTCCCCCACTAAGACTGCGAGAGCTCGCCTCTAGTTTCAGGGATTTTTTACTACCCTACTTACCAGCTGATGTTTGCGAAATGTGTAAAGCAATGCTTTGGGTAAATTCTCCTCCCAACATAGACAGGGTATATTACTTACAACATAACAGACAACTAAGACACGTGCGACATGGATACAAATTGTTCAGCCATATTGAATACGCCTGGTTCCCTGATGACGTAGAAGATTGCAATAACCCCCCAATGATCGAACCTTACGGCTAGTAGTCTATATTTTACCGATCTACGTTCACCATGGCCTAAGTGACGACGACACTTGTGTGACCTGTGACCTTGGACTTGCGACCTTTGTGTTGTGCGGGTGAAACCTTCCTTGTAGCCGAGCGGTCCCACACCCCTAAGAGAACCAGCTAGCTCTGTTGGTCGGTCTCCCTGGCCCTCTGGTGCATGGCCCACTGTGTTCTAGTCCGTGTCCACTCGCTTAGTAACCATGGTGCGCGAAGAGGGGTACACTGTCGACTACTTAGGCCTATCAAGGTGGCTCAATCGGAGTCAATCCGGATGAGTTTGATGGTATTTATGTTTTACTTGGATCAGCGCCTAGGAAGGTGTTCCTGCAGGGTATAGCATAATGTTACGAAGTACTTCATTTCTCTGGTTTGATGTACTGCCGGACTTAGTGCATTCCCTAGCCTTTATGGAGGCGTGCATTTTCTTTGGCCAGAAGTCTTGCCTTTGGATTGAGTATGGACGATATTGTGCTTTAAGCTTAGGTTTTATGTATGATGTCCCTTGTTGGATGCCTGGTTCTGCTGTGTCTCGCTTTGGCTTTCAGAGTACAGGATCTTGCAGCTCGTCGTCAAGAGAATATCTGCGAGACACTGTCGACTACTAACATCAAGATGGCTCAATCCTGGTGAGTTGACAGTGGTATTAAATGTTCTACTTGGAGCAGGGAGTACGTCAATTTCTGTACGATAGCATATTACGAAGGAATAATTTCTCTGGTTTGATGTGGTTTGATGAGATTATGATAATTTTATTCTACTAACTGATTAAGATAGCTATGATAACGCCTATTTTAGTATTTAGTTGAGGTCTCTACTGGAATTCCCACAAAGTTTGTAAATTCAAATCTTTTCTAATCATTAAAATATTTAGAGCAATATATAAATCATTTGTTTGTTAAACAGTATTTCTCACATGTGATTAGTTGCAACACTTGTGTATTGCGTTAACGATGACAGGGCTTGCGTTGTTGGTTGAGTAAACCTATTGCAGTTTCTCATGGTTCTGTATTTATTACACTATACTGTGTACCTGCTGGTCTAATTTGTTATGTTTCACTTGCTGTGTCAAGTATTCATTGATCTAGACCAGGTTAAATTGTTCTCCATAATTTCTAACCTAAACTTGTTCACAGGGAGAAGATTGCAAGAGGAGCTCAATCCATTCGTCAAAGAAGATCATTGAAACAGCACAACAGAGAAAACAATTTCAATGTTATAACCTGACGAAGATGTTAAAATTGATTCATTCATGGCAATTCGTTTATGTTAATTTGTTTTTGTAAATTCACTTTTGTTAATTCACTTTTGTATTTGTTAAATTCATTTTTGTATTTGTAAATTCATTTTGGTGAATTCATTTTTGTAAATTCACTTTTGTAAATTCATTATTGTATTTTTAAATTCACTTTTGTTAATACATTTTTGTATTTTTGTAAAACAGTCGTAATGAAACCATGGCAGCATTGTTAGGAATATACCTATACCTATGTTAGATAGGTATAGGTAGAGACAGCTGTTTGACAAAATATAATGTAAAGAGAGTGAACTAGTCTTATATTATATTCAAATCATTCCGGTTGACGCTCATTGTTTCTATAGCTAATTGGTAACTTGTAATAACTTTTTCATAGAAAGGTTATTAATAAGTAGGAGCTAGACCTACCTAGTAGGCTAGTTCACACTTCTCTTGCATCTACTTAACATTCTTTAATCACCGGCGAGTTATGTAATTAATATTTCATGTATAATATGTACACAGCACAGTACTACACCGTAGAACAGGTTAGAATGTACGTAGTTATTAACTGTAGATGTGTGACAGATGTAGCTAGTATTGTTAGTATAGTACAGTTGCTTACTAGATGTAGCTAATAGTAGTTTTGTTAGTAGTAGCTATAGTATAGTACAGTAGTTTAGTGGGGTCGATCTAGAAATGTATAATGTGTGTAGTACTGTGCCATGTACTGTTACATAGACGGAATGATATACAAGGAAATCAACGCAACGAAAGTAAATTTTGATGATGAAATCAAACAAATAATTCGTTTGTATTTTTCTGCAAACTAGATTGACTTGCTCGAGACTGAAGGTTAATGTGCTGTTGATACTAGTTCACTCCTAAGTTAGGCTATAGTAATTAATAGACGCAACACAATGCTGCACGGTTTGATTACGACATAAGGTGAGAGATTGGACGGCTGTGTGGGGATGGAGGAGGCCGATTGAAAACAAAAAACAAAAAAAATTGTCATGTTCACTGCTGTAAAGACACTTCGTCAGTTATTTGATATTGCTATGTAAGTTGGAAGATAGGACAAGCGTTTAGAATCGACTTATAGTTCTGTAAATGGAATTAAATATATCTTTGTAAAGTATGTAACATTTTATATTGATTTGTGAAGGCTTTTATAGTCAAATGATAAACTAGAGAACACATTGTTTGGGAGTGAAGACCACGAACATAATAAATAGTTTAGATACTCAAATAATAAGAAAAAACTGTTTACTAATATAGGCCCTGGTTTTCTGAACCACTCTCCTGGCTTCCCTCGCCTCCAGCCCCCCCCAGACCTCCCCTGCATATCCCATGAGTCTTATAGGATTGCTTCCAGCCGCCAGTCACGTGCTAGCAACGCCTGGAACCTTTTAGTTAATGTATTTCATATTTTTGTTGCAATGCATTTCCCCTCTTGAGGCTTAGTAGTCTTAACTAGGTATTCAAGCAAAATATAAAGCAGGTGTCACCCTAAGAAATCATGAGTGTTCCCAGTCTCGGGGGAAACTTCATGGGGAACTGGGGCACACGGCCCAGCCCAGAATATGAAATTCATCGACAGTGGTGGCTCAAGCGTAAAGTGCGCGACTCTGATTCGGGAGGTCTAACCTGCCACTCGGGTGCAGAGCGTTCCAGAATAAGACCCTGCATTCTGCATCAAACCGGGTTTGTCCAATGACACAAGTTCTGGTGAACCGTGTTCCCGGGGAAAGTCAAACATGATACTTTTTATGTCCCTATCTGTAAAACTTCTCCCACAACTAAACCCGTGCAGGGTGACATCAGAACTACCCGCAGCGCGACCCTCTTCAGTAACTCGGTGTGTTGGAGTTAGGAAGGGATGTCCGAGGACTCAATCCCTTGTATTCTTGAGTCAGGATTTCCGGTCTCGACGGGATTTGAACCCGGGACCTTTCGAATCAGAGTCGCGCTCGTGTCAACATTGTCCGTAACGCAAAACAAAATTAAAAAATATTTTTTTAAACTCTCAGTATGGATTGGATCATACAGCATAATAGCTCTGCCAATCGTAAAAGGCAATTCAAGAGAAAAAGTCCATCTCCAAAAAACATCAGCTAGTATATTGATAATGTGCGATCGAACTTAAATTTAATACAAGTGACATCCCAAAGTGTAACAAAACCTGAACTATAAAAAAATTGCAAACATTCATGAATGCAAGGATTATTAAGTTTTTTATGATGGATTATGTTTACCATTCCATAAAATTTTATTAAATTGCAGCTACAGCGTTGTGCAGCTATATACTAAATGGATGCGTGCACAAACGATACAGGTGTAATATGTAATATTTCGGTGGGGGGGGGGGGGGGGGTTCAGCTGTAACTTCACGTGTCTGTTATATTGTATTGTTTGATTTGACCCGGTTTGTCGTTTGATAAAAAAATATTTTGTCCTCTTCTTGTTAATGACGGTGAAGGTGATATCATGACTAATCAACATGTTTGTATGAATTGCTGTACATTCGATCCAGGATGTTCTTGTAGCTTATTAAAGTAAACCCCATGATGACAACGTCTAAACTTGACCACCACAGTAGAGTGTGTTGTGTACATGGACACATACGTAATTGGGCTAGGTTAGATTAGATAGGCCTATGTATAGAATAGAATATAATTTTCTTGTCAAGAACTAGAGTCAAGTAAAGTTTCAAATAGGAATATTATAACAACAATGCATAAGTAGACAATAATTAATTAATTAATTTTGGTATCAAATTCAAAATGGATAATACCTAAATAAAATTAATTAATAACCAAAATAAAAAGAGGGGGAAAAGAAAAGAAAAGAATAAATAACAAAGCACACAACACTTGATAAGTTGATACACACATTTATTTCCCATGTCGAATACATTATTTTTGTACAAAGCTGCCGCCAACCACCTCACTTGTTTTACTTCAACATATGTCGGTGATCCTGCAAACCAATAAACTAGATAATAATAACATTGGTAATGTCTTTCAACGAGACTTTCAGTCATATTTTGTTTAAATAAAATATCAAATACATTTCAGTGAAGTAATAATAACAAGAAATGACTTTAAATTCATAGTTATTTAACAGACATTACTTATTGCTAAGATATACAAGTTATCCTTGATAAACTAACAAAAAATGTTACAAAAATTTGATTTGAAAATAATATACACTACCTACTTACATAGTAGTACTGTATCATTATCAAGTTTAATACACTAGTAAGAGATAACCAATTGCTAAACTAGTATAAAATATAAATAAAGTGGATAATGATTTGTTAACCAAAAAGTGATTGCTACAGGACACTAGCACATAATATGTTGCCCAGAATTTATCTGTGGTCTATAATATTGATTATATTTAGTGACCTATCAAAATAATATGATTAAAGTATTTTTTATAGCTTGGCTGTTGAGTGTTGGGTAGCTCCAACAGTAAAATCAGGCAGAGCAAATTTGAAAATAACGTACGGATTGTTATATTCAACATATATCTCACATAGCTTTCCTTGGTCCCAACGTACGAATATAATATTATCTACCTCAATAATCGTTGATTACTACTGGTCAATGACGAAGTTCGAGAAACGTATCCCATGGAAGACTGCCGACACGCTAGGCCAGAATGAAGCCTTGTGATGGGGGGGTGTTTAAAGCATTGCTTTTATGCAGGAAGACTGGCAAAGTGGAGACACATACTGTATTTATGCGAGTATAGGCCTCGGGTATATTTGAAATTGTCAAGTTCAAAAAGTGGGGTGCGGCCATTATGTGAAGCCATTTATCAATAGTATTTATATCCAAATCTTTAAAATCTGAGTGGTCAAAATAAGGGTGCGGCCTTCTACTCGAGGGCGGCCTATAAGCAAGTAAATACGGTAACCTCGGGTATAGATAGACATAACATAGAGCAGGTAATGTGAAAGGCAGAAAGTACGATCGTCCAAAAATCCGCCGAGTACGAAAGAAATAACACACTACTTTGTTAGTCATTGTTTGTACTGGTGCATTGATATCGCAAGATCTAACTATGACGGGAATAGCTTCTATATTAATACGCCTACTCCCCGACGTTAATATAGAAGGTGGTGATGACAGAAAACAAACAGTTTGGGGCCGAACTATTAAGACCAAAGTATAAAAATAAGTTTCCCGATGAACTTTTTATGGAACTTGAAGAAAGTAGCCAATTAAAATCCACATCAAGACCTGTGGCGCACTCTTCAGAAAGAAAGTGGTGGTACTAGTAGGTAGTAGTGGTGCGGCGGTGATTTGGCCTGAATCTACCTCAGAATCTTTGTCATTTGTTTTTGCCCATGTAGCTCTAGGCCTACTTCATATTGTTCCTGCACCCTAGGGTAATTGGAAGCATGTAGACCAACATACAAGCAGTGGCGGCGCTACGGGGGTGCCTGGGGGGGCACTCCCCCCCCCAGTTTCAAATGCCAGCCGCACGTCGTGTAACATTACTAAAATTAAATCATCAAATCACAAATTAAATACTGTATTTATGCAAGTATAGGCCTCGGATATATTTGAAATTGTGAAGTTCAAAAAGTGGGGTGCGGCCATTATTTGAATTATCAATAGTATTTATATCCAAATCTTTAAAATCTGAGTGGTCAAAATAAGGGTGCGGCCTTTACTCGAGGGCGGCCTATAAGCGAGAAAATACGGTATAACAAACTGTACATATTTGTGTTTATTTTACCAAGTATTTATCCTTCATAAACAAAATGGTAATCCCTAGAGTTGCCATTTTTCAGTTAAAACATGACGGAAAATTAGGCCTACTGTAGTATGGTGAATTTTTTTTTTGACTTCGGCAAAAGGGCCTTCGGCGGCTGGGGCTTTGCCCCAGACCCCAGCTACCCGCCACTGATTACCCCCCCACTTTATTACCTTGCCCATCCTCTCCACCCCCATTGATTTTTGTCTGGTGCCACCACTGCATACAAGACAAGGTGCCCACACCATGTGAATTATTTGTAAAGATCTCTGCGGTCAATAGTATCCAAACAATCTTCCTAATGAGTAATGTCTAATAAGTAATAACTAGGGAAACGCCAAAGTCGTTGTTAAACGAGTGAGCTTCTATTTGTTGAGTACATATGAAAATTGAAAAGCTAAACAAATGCTATTGATATTTTTTTTAAATCACATTTTTTCACAAAAAATCACATTTAGCTGATTTAGTTAACAGTTCTCAGTAAACTCGTACCAGATGTCTGTTTAAAATTTCAGCGCAATCTGTTCAGCGATTCGGCTGATTTTCGACGTACAGACAGACAGACACACAGAATCACAGAATAATAATTGAATAATTGAGAATAATTGAGTTGAATGGAGACACTCAGTCGCTCCGCTCCCTCGTTTAATAACCACTAACCAGCCCAATGGGTAAATGGCGCTGGTGGCAATATAGTACTAATCATTTTTGTTAAAAGTTAAAACAGATAGTATTGAACATTGTGTGGGGAAGAACCAAATGTTAGTAACCAGTATATCTACAATGTTCCCATCGACAACGCTAGCAACGAAAATAATTCTGACGTTCCTTTAGGTGGATTAAACGAGGCTACATGGATTTGGATACCTATGAATATGATTTTATGGCACATTCCAGCATACACTTATTAATTCCACTATCAACTAACTTATTACAGTCAAAAGTCATTACAACAACAAAACTAACAAATAAGCATTAAACAAACAAAATGTTAGATGATGTACTCTAAAGCAGCTTTTTCAAGGTAAAACCTACCGACTACTGTATATACCTGATTGCAAGCCTACCTTTTAGACACATTTTTGCAGTTCAAATTGGCATCTGGCTTGGAATCAATTACAAACTTTAACTTACGAGTATTTAAATGCCACACTTTTTTGTGAGATGAACTTTTTATCAGGGGTCGGCTTGCTATTGAGTAAATAAATACAGTGAAACCTCTATCCATAGTTTCTCAAACTACTGTTTTCCTGCATCTATAGTGTTTTTTTATGCACTCCCATAATAAGCTTTATTGTTATTTTCTATTTGATCCATAGTTTTTCCGGATCCATAGTTTTTGTCAAGTACTCCCCTGAAAAAACGATGCATAGAGGTTTCACTGTACGGTAATCATTGTAAGATAGGCTAATCTTCTTCCGTGTCAGTATTTCTGTTAACGGGCATAAATATATCGTAGGTAATACAAAGAAGGAAGAAATTTAAGTTAGGTTTCGGAAAAGTTTAAACCATTTTAAACTACGAAATGTTCGACCTTCCGTAATCAAATTATAATATGTTAAACAAAGACACAATTTTAATTATGTAATTACGTAGGTTGTCTGAGGTTATAACTTCAATAAGACATTTTGTATTAGTTTAGTATGGCAGACAGTCACCGAACTCTTTGACACATTCGTACGCATTACACTGCAGCCAGTGGCGTAACTAAGGGGAAGGGGGGTTAGGATACCCAGCCCCCCAAACCCACTTTGAGGCTCATATTTTAAAGAGCAGAAACAGTAGTTTGTGGGGGGTACAACAGTTCACTTATACAATATTATACCTTTGTAAAACGAATGTGTTGCCACTTGCCTGTTCGCTTCATTATTACATAAAAATTAGCTTCATTTTTTTAGTATTTAGATCGCAGATAGTTGTTGTAAAACATTGTTTACAGAGTCCGAGTGCAAGAAGTTTAGTTTTAGTTTTTGATCTTTTATGTTATCTCAAAACTGCCCCCATTATTGTACACTACATAACATATTTTTATACACAATATGGTTTTATTGGGCAGTCAAATTGAAATATGACACCCAAAATCAACTAAGTGTAGTATATCCTTCATAATCAAAACAGTAATCCCTTTTGTTACCATTTTAAAGTTTTTTTCAGTTTAATTTTTCAGCTGCCAGCCATTTCAATTTTCAACCCCCCCAAATTATTCCTAGTTACGCCACTGATTGCAGCACGGCACCAAGGAACACATTTCTGACAGAATGAGAATTCCCAGTTTAGTAGGAGTTTTCTTTGATTGTTTACTCCTTTCTGACTACACAAAATGCTTTCTACCACATTACAAGTTACAACTAAGGGATAACTAGACCTATAAATAAGGCTATAAATAATCTTGGGACTAAATGCTCGACCCCATAGATCTCCCTAAACAAATTGTGGAGGAGTATTTTAATTACTTACTTAATGTTGATCTATCCTACTCAAATATAAAAACTTAATGGTATACAAAACACAAAAAGAGGACAATACTTAGTACTTAGTAAATAATTAATAAATGCATATTATTACGAATAAATCAGTGAAAACTTAACGTCTCCGAGTCAGCTGCCTAGCACGCTTGAAACCAACAACGTGGTTGGACAGTGTTGAAGAACGCATTCCTTTTTACGAAACACTTACAAGAACGCATTCTTTTCAAAAACTTGAAAGTTTAAAATTTAAAGTTTTTAGGCGACTCAGAGCGATTTAAAATGTTCCTCATTCAAGAGTCCTTAATGCTGCATGGTAATCCTGTCCAATTCAGGAGCCAAGATTACGGTACAATGAACTCAACTGCCTGACTACCTTATATTTTACTGCCTGAAAGTGAAACATCTGATCCGATAACAGCTGCCAGAAGCAAATTCCTAATTAAAGCCTACATTAGACGGCTCAATGGTTCGATCAAGTTTCCTTGAATTCAAGGACAAAACATAATCAATCTGAAGGATGCATTGTTGTATTTAATTATCTTTGCATATTTTGATTCTGTTTTGTCCTTTCAATGAAACAGCTTGAACAAACCATTGAACCGTTTAATACAGGCTTTAGAATTAACTTCTTAAAGACCATCCAATAACTCTAACACACTTGGACTTTGAGAGAGTAACGAGTGTTAGCGATGTAACGTTAAACACCACATCCCAACTTGGGATTCGTTTCACTCTCCGTATGATCAACGGAAAGCGAGGTAATGATAACGTCGGACGTGAGGTAACGTTGTCGGTGCTCGTTCCAGGTTTAGCAGGCTTGCCAACTCTCGAGTCTACGGCCAGAGCAGGTTGGCCAACCTCGGCGTGAGGAGTCCCATGATGACGCTAGACACCAGGTTGACGCTGTGGTTGTCCAGCAGTTTCATCCCGCTGACGTGGGTTATCCCCTTGCCGGGATACTCCACGATGCAGCCCGTGCGCGAGTCAACCCCTGCAACAAGAACGCCGGGAGTCAACATTCGCAAGACATCCGACGAGGGTCTAACTATTATTTAAATAATTAATAATTTAAATAATTAAAAAAGTTGAAAAATTTATTTTAATTTTAAAGTTAGAAGAGTTCATTATTATATTTAAACGTTTTTAAACAAAACGTTATTATTATAATAAAATAAAGAGTTATTTCCACTAAAGTGTTTTAAATTGAAAAAAATTTGTTGCTAAACCCAAGCTGACCCTGCCAGAAGCAGGATACGGCAATGGAAAATGATGATGAATATAGTTTGTATTTTGGGCACCAATAAACTAAAATGTTGCACATTTGTATGAATGGAAAAGTCTTGGCAACTAAACCACCCAACAGTTCAATTTTAAAGTAAAAAAATTGAATGTAAAAAAAGTTTCCGCGATACAACTTTTTCATTCGTATTAACTATCAATTTAATTTACTGTATTTAAGTCCGATCTAGAAGTGCTGTAAAGACAAGAGGTGGAATTACAGAGTGGTTTGACATTAGGAGTGGGTTAAAACAAGGAAGTGTACTGTCTCCACTATTGTTCATTATTGTCATGGACGAAATCACCAGGAAAGTTGCAGAGAGAATCGGGGAAGAATGTATGAAATAATGTTATTTGCAGACGATCTTTTGGTGTGGGGAGAGGATGAAGAGGAGGTGCAATCTCAAGTTGATGTGTGGAGTGTGGTGGCAGGAGAATATGGACTGGTGTTTGGAAGTGGCAAGAGTGAAACAATGCTGATGACACGAGATAAAGCGAAGAATGTCAGGATTCTACTAGGAGGACAGATTTTGAAGCAAGTGGAAAATTTCAAGTACGTGGGGAGTATAGTAGCATGCGATGGAAGGATTCAACCAGAGATAGGAAGAAGGACGCAGCAAGCTGTGGGGTTATTCCAATCTATCCGAGATCTCATATGGAACAGAGAAGTACCAAAGAAGTGCAAGGTTACCATCTACCAGACCTACTTTGTTCCAATACTGACATATGCAGCAGAGACTTGGAATATGACAGCAGTGGAGGAGAGTCTTGTGCAGGCTGTAGATATGAAGTTTTTGAGAAGCATTGTGGGCAAGACTAGATGGGACCGAATACGGAATGAGGATATCCGAGATCAAGTAGGCGTGAGAATTTAATGGAGCAAATTGGAGAGAGAAGATTAAAGTGGTTCGGACATGTCAAGAGAATGGAAAGATCAAGATTACCGAGAAGGATGATGGAATTGGAAATTCCAGGTAGGAGACCAAGGGGCAGACCACGACAACAATGGCAGAATAGTGTGAGAAAAGATGTAGAACAGCGGGGAGGAGAGTGGAATGTGGTGGAAGAAGAGGAGTGGTGGCAGGACAGAAGAAGATGGAGAGGCCTATCTTCAATGCCGACCCAACGCAGAGTTGGACGTGGCAACAGATAACGATGAAGTCCGGTAATGTTGTTTAATACTAAAAACGCTAAAGTCCCGCCACGTTGATGGATGAGCTTTTTAAAGTTTTTAGTTTGCGTGGGATATCTTTACTTTTGCAAGTGCTTTGTTTTGATGCCTACGCATTGTAGGTGATTGTTGTCAAGTTTCTATTGTTTCTTGTTAATTGGTATTATTTACCGTAAAAAACTTATATTAAAAGCTTTATTTCTATGAATTCTGGCTAGCTTTTTCAACTTTTTCTTTCAAAAGGGACTACATCACCATAACCTAAATGTCCCATGAATAATATAAACGTTGTAGCCCCATCCGTTTGGTCAGAATTGGCCCAAATGTTACGAAAATATCGTACAAAAAATCAAAAAACTTATATTAAAAGCTTTATTTCTATATATTCTGGCTAACTTTTTCAACTTTTTCTTTCTGAAAGCAATACCAATACATCACCATTACCTTAATGTCCATATGAAATATGAACGTTGTAGCCCCAGCCGTTTGGTCAGAATCGGCCTAAATGTCACGAAAATATCGCACTAAAAATCGAAAAAAATCGTAAAAGTACGATATTCATGACAAATATTTCTTTGATTGTACCCAAAAACGTAGCAAGTCTAAGTTCAGAGATTTCGAAGGTCCTGTCAAATTTTTATGAAGATCGCATATACCGTTTGCCCGGTAGAGAGCAAACAAACAGACGGAAAAACAAACAAACAAACAAAAAAAAAAAAAAAACACTTGAGCTAAATTTTTTGGGGGTTGGTGAAATTGAAGTCTTCGCTTCGCTCATCCAATTAAATTTAGGGCTGGGACTTGACATCAATGTCAAAGCAAAATTGACTTTTGATTTGACATCGATTTGCCAACTAAAAAAATTAAAAATTAAAGGGAAATTTCAAATTGCTTTTGAAACCATGTAAAAGCCATATATTTTAATTTTAGCATCATTTACATTACCTATATTTAGTATTTACATTAAAAAATAATAAAAAAATCCACCTACTATTTAAAAAAATTATATATTATTTTTCGATGTGATGCTGAAATTATTGGTTTGACATCGATTAAGAATTTATAATCGATTCCCAATCCCAACCCTAATATTTTAAGACTCTACCCATTCAGGGTAAGATGATACTATAAATAAGACCTAGAGATCCTTACGTATGCAGCAGAAACCTGGACATGGGAGATCGAGAGGAGAGTCAGATGCAGGCGGCAGAGATGAGATTCCTGAGGAGCACAGTGGGCAAGACGAGAAGGGACAGAATAAGAAACACGGACATTAGAGAAATGCTGGGTGTAGAGAAGTTAAGTGACAGGATGGGAAGGACACGGTTGAGATGGTATGGACATATGAAACGAATGGGGTTAAACAGGATGCCTAAGAGAATGTATGAAAGAAAGAAGGAAGTGTGTGAAGTAGCCTTGCTGATGATGACAACATGCTTGCAGAATTTGCTTCTTGCGTGGCCCTACCACAGGTTTGGTTATGTGTTGTGAGTTTTGTTTGTATGTAGTTAGCTGATTTTTAGTGGCCACCATCTGCCGGATGAGTCCCAGAAGGACGAAACGCGTCGTGGACTAAGGTAACAAACAACGTTAAAGTAGCTGCAGATGTCATCAGCAGGTATCACCACCCCCAGCCCTTCAGGCTGGGCTTTATGTTCTCTTTGCTTTCCCAACCTGTCAACCCTTCTCCAATCTAAACTATCAATTAATTAAAGTAATATGCAACCAAAGCAACAGTGGACGAAGGAAAATATGACACGACAGCTGTCTACACTACATATTATGAGAATTACCATTAAAATAGCTTAGTAGTGGTATTAGTAGTAGGGATGTGCGGGTAGTGGTTTTTGAACTCGGGTCGGGCTCGGGTCGGGTAATTGAAAGTACCCTCGGGCTCGGGTAATTGAAGTACCCTCGGGCTCGGGTCGGGCTCGGGTAGTGAATTTTTTTTTATTTGTGAATTCATTAAAAAAAAAAAATCCTACAAAACAGTTTTGCATCGGTTGCAGGTAGCCACTCTGGGCTGTGTTGACACGAAGTACTTCCAAATCGGCGTCTTATGAACTTTTGCTTGAGTAGGCCTAGGCCTAGGCCTAGTACAGTGAAACCCCGCTATTATCGTTTTCCTGCATCAATCGTTCGTTATTCTTGGAAATAATATCGTAACGATCGTTTTCTAATATTTCCGATACGAAAACCCCAAGAAAAACCGATGCGATCGCGTATTTTTCTCTTCCGGACGACGAAATCATGCGTTTGTACCAGCCATGCATCTGACGAAATCGCGCGTTTGCACCAGCCTTTCGGTCTGACTCCGCCCAACGCTCTGCTGCGCGCAACGATGCGCACTAGATCCGACTTTTAGGCCTGCCGCCTAGGCATTAGACGATGTTTATAAGCGTTGTTTCTTTTTCACCATTCGCCTACGTACGTAATATTCAACTTGCTTTATGCCGTTATTAGCGTTGAATAACCAGAAGACGAGTAATGACGGTCAGTAGGGGCCTAGGGCCTATTACTCCAGCGGGGACAGCGCCGGAAGACGGGAAGAGCCAAGGACACAGCATCATAGCATAGCCGCGCCCACGTCGTAGCGATTGGTCCGTTCCGACGTCAGCTGTTCGTTTGGCGTGTGAGCGGGAGGTTTAAAAGGAGCAGATTGGCGTGTTTCTTTATTACTTCTACCCGACCCGACTTTTTCGGGTAGGAATTGACGGCCCGACCCGAGGTCGGGTAATTTTACCTACCCGAAAATTACCCGTTTTTCGGGTACCCGCACATCCCTAATTAGTACTAGTCAATACAATAAGAAGTCAAGATGTTCAAGTCTTAAAGACGAAATTGATGCCCTTCCACTTGGCATGAACTATGACCATGAGGAAAAAGAAACCTGTCTCTAAGTACTACTGGAAAACCAGAAAATGCATGATGGCCAAGTAAGCCAAACATGCGGGCATATGAAAAGAAGTAGAAGAAGAGTCAATAATTAATTACAGTAGTTTAGATTGAAGAAGGGTTGACAGGTTGGGAAAGCATAGGCTATAAGGCACAATATGTTCAATAAATTACACAGTTTGCCATAACAAAACAAAATTTCCACTGCTACAATATTTAGGGGGATATAATATACAGTAGGGCCTACTGTAACTAATTTAATAAAATAACACAATGAATGATCAATGACTAGGACCCCCACACCAAACTGGGAAATAGTCCTACCCGAGTACTGCACCGTAGCACCAAGTAACGAGTCCACCAGGCTCCCCACTAGACCACCGAACCCCCCCGCTACGATCGCGGGCCACTGAGGCGGGCTCATGGCCAGCACTGTACCGTCCACGACGTACAGCACTGTCAGGTAATATGCAACACCGATGGCCAAGCCTCCAAAAAGGCTGAACACGAGACCGGCAAAAGTGACTCCGCCGTTGGTTCCTGCAAGAGAAACAAATACATTTGTAGTTCATTATATAACGTCTAGATCTAGTTACATATTATTATAAAGTCTATAATGTAATAAAATGAAAACCAACTTTATACACATTGTTGGCTGTTGTTGCCTGTTGTTTAGCAATTTAGTTTGTCACTCCTTTCCAGCTCACATAGGCCTATTCCTGTTCCAAAACCTGACTTCAAAAGGCAACAATGAATGGGTAGACTCTAAATATAAGTTTATATATTTTATTTTATTAAAACAAGGCTTAGGCCGCCCTACGTTACACAATGGACACAAAATGAAAAACAAAAGTCGTCCTAATGATGGACCAAACTTGCACTCAAATAAGTGTAAATACTTGACGTGGCAAAATGACACATTTACGTTTTACACCTTTTTTAATATATTCGTCCGCGAAAGTCTCAAATGTTTCTTGCGTTCGGGCTGGGCAAAACATCACGTCAAGGTATCGCCCGGCACTCACCCGCGGGCACCCTCTGCCAGGTAGTGACGAGGAACGGCCTGCCGCCCAACACCGAACCCAGCTCCGACGCCCACGTGTCGCCGTTACAACAGGCGAACGCTCCCAGAACGCCCAGCGACAGCCAGGACGAGCGGTAGTCCGTCGCGAAGTCCACGGGTCGCTCTCCACACCCGGCGTCCAGCATGTAGAGCAGCGCAAGCTGCGTCGCCATCCCTCCGTTGCACAGGACCTGAATCCAGTTGCGCTGGCCACCTGCGCAAGACAGTGAGGGTGAGTTCCGCTGATTTTGTTACATTTATGAGTTTTTGCATGAAAGTATCAAGTGTATAATTTTGACAGCTCAGCTCAAACACAACAGGTTTTCTCTTACAATGGCTTGCTATTATGTATTTAATTGGATTTCTTTATCTCATTGCAGTAATGCTCTTATGTTAAACTATGTATTGTAACCTGTAGGCCTACTGTTATTAGGTATGTTGTACTGTAGGCCTAAACATACCGTACAGGTACAGGTATAAAAATGATTTAAAAATTGAAAATTGAATAGAATCTAAAATCATTTATTAAAATTTAAAAACATGTTTTATTTATTTATCAACTTCATTAATCTGAAAATACTCCCGTAGGTGTATTTGTTCATTTTTAGGCCCAATACAATCCAGAAAAATTTTCAAAATCTACCCTGACTGTGTTTTAAACCCGGGTAGACTCACCTTCCTTAAAGTCCTCCTCTATTTTCCTCTTCTGGTGACTGCGGAACTTGGTCGCCTTGGAGGACGAGACAAAGAACGTCATGAGACACGCGAGGAACGTGTAGCTTGACAGCGTCAGCACGAACCCAACGAGCAGGGCTGGGAACACAGTGCACAATGAAGAAGTTGCTGTAAAGCGTAGACATTAGGGTGACAAACTGACACTATAAGAAGTAAGTACAATACATAGGGTTGGTGGGGCACACTTTGGCAAAATAAATTGGTAGGTGGGCCAACTTGTAATAGTGAAGAGGTCACAAAATTGCTTGCTGATGATGACTCGAGCCAACGTTAAGTTACCAGTACCTTTATCCTTGACACATTTCTTCCTGTTGGGACTTGGGACTCATCAGACAGAAGATGGTCAACTAAAAATGAGCAAGGCTAACTTGGTGAATGTATACCTACTACAAAAACATACTACTAGGCCTACTCAATTTTATTCGACTAGAATCTAGATTCGGTATATAATGAAACAATTAAAATTTTACATTTTCTCTAAGATTTTTGGGGATTTTTAATTGTGAATTTGAAGAAATTTTGGAAAATTATGGATTGTGAATAAAAGTTTCATTTTATGTTAAAATGCAAATTGGAAGAGCTCACCTAAAACTGTTTTTTTTTTCTGAAATTTTTGCATAGGCCTACCCTAGGCCTAGTCCTATTTTAGATTTTGTGTAGGCCTATTAGCATTAGGCCTATGGACTTGCCTATATTAAGCTAAATTTCCGGGACAAACCAAAATGTTGTTTTTACTTTTTAGCCGTTTTTTGCACATATTATGTAGGCCCCTAGGCATATTTTTTTAATCTTCTCTAAAATAGCTTAGGCTTATTCGTTCCATTGGCATTGGAAAAAAAATAAAAAAATTCTTATCAACAATTTTTTTTTAAAGAATTCTAGGTCAAGCTGAAGAAAAAAATCCTTCACCCGCATTTAATAAGCCAGAAGCGAGAGGGTTAACTACCCTAGTACCCTGGCATTTAAGGTGATGAGAGATTGATTGATTGATTGATTGATTGAGGTCTTTATTTCAAGGCGGGATTAAGGCTAGTAAAACCTTATCTTCCATCCAAGAGAGAGAGAGAGAGAGAGAGAGAGAGAGAGAGAGAGAGAGATGGCTGAACTGAATGCCTACCCAGCAGCGCCCCTGACTTGTTTAAACTCTTCTTGTGAATTCCCCATCCGGTGAAAAATATCGGAAATGCAGTCGCAACGAGCCATCGCGTTGGTGAAATGAAGGCTGGATCTGTAAACAATTATTACAATATGAGACAAAAAATAAATTCAGACACCTTAGCTTCAAAAACAATTTAGGAAATAAGTTAATCTTAACACTGGGAAGTTGGACAAGCAAAAGAGAAATAAGTGAAGAGAAAGAGTGAAGTTTTCTCAAAGTAAACTTTTGAGTAGTAGGCTTACCTACGGTAAAGACAGAAAGTGTGAGCGCAGTGTTGTATTCAATGGCGACAGAGAGACCAATCAGATTTTGGCACGCTTTATTCAACTTCATTGATACAAAAAATACATAACATAAAAAAACATTGATTTACATATGAAGGTGAATGCCCACATGAGCAAGGCTTGTGTGTGGGCGCATAATATTTTGTGGTAGGTAATTCAGGTTTAGATGGCATATGACGTTGAATTTTAGTAGTAGGGGCCTATTCAATGAAAGTATATAAAATTAATGTACATAGACCTATGTGTATAAATAAAGTACTGTATAGTGTATAGTGTATAAAATATGTATAAATGGTACCACTATAGTAGGCATCATTGAGGCTACTTATTGCGCAATTGCGGTAAACTCTCCAAGGTCACTTTCTCACCACCTCTCGACTGTCGAACAGTGCCCCGAATAGCTAGGAGACTTTTACTCTTCAACTTCCCAATATGAAGGCAACGTGAAGAGTCCCATTAGGCTAGAACTCTTTCAAAGTTAGGCCTACGTTTTCTCTTAAATTTTTCTCTGTTACATTTCCTACTTCTTTTAGTAGCTACCTGCCTACATATTTTGTATCATGACCAAATTGAAAGTAAAAATAATAGGTCTAGACTAGGTCTACCTGTTGGCATTTTAAATAACTTGTCACCGGTATTAACAATTTCATAGACGTCTATATCAGTAGGTAGGCCCTAGTTTAGGGGGTTAGCCTAGACATATTTTATAGATAGAGGACTGTTGAATGATTGAAGACACTGAATAGTATGATAATGAGATGTTACTATAAAAAGGCCAACAGAAAATTCCAGAAATACCTACCCAAGTAAGTATGTCCTACTGAAAGTACCTAACAGTAATGCACCTAGAAGTATGGGCCTACTTTTCTACATTCCCTAACTTTGACATGTTTTCCAAGCTTGTAGATGGCAGCTTAGCATGTCTAAATCATAGGCTAAGGTGTACTGTACTACCTACCTGACATGTCATTCTTGGTGAAGAAATTAAAGGTGAGGTTGCCGATCCACATGAGCATAGATAACGGAAGAGCAATTGCGCATATCAAGACGGGTAGAATCCCAACTGCCTTGGACGAAGGCTTTGTCTTCTCCCCTTCCGTCATTCTGTGAAAGAGTCAATTGACATTCCTTTTTAACTTGGCTAGGCAGGCAAGCAAAGCTTCAATTAACCAATAGACCAAGCCCATGTTTATAAGGAATCAATTTGAATTTGAATTATGCCCATAGGGCTAGGCCTACATCTTTACAGTTAAATGTAAGTTCTAGCAAAGAATATTCCACAGATAGTGTGGTATCATTGGCAGTCGAACCATTAACCATAGCAGGAGACTTAGCGGCAAGAGGAGAGAGCTGGGAAGATGTGGAAGAGATTCGATTGTGTGATGATAGAAAGAAGTGGAAAAATTTGGTTGCAAACCCCACACAATCTGACTGCTAGAAGCAGGAAATGGCAACCGATAATGATGATCAGTAGAATTCTTTAAATGTTTTGTGTAGGGCTAAGCCTAGAGGCTACCTAGGACAATTTTTTTATTGAATTGGGCAGACCTAAGCATGGGCCATCTAAAGTCAAACTAGAGGTAGGGCTAGGGCCTAGGGCCTAGCCTAGAGGTCTGGGCTAGGCCTGCATCTAGCTAGGGGGTCCTAGCCCTACTCCTAACCAAGGGCCTAGAGCTAGACCTTGGTTCAAGTTTATCTAGGCCTAGACCTACAAGCTCACACACACAAGGACTAGGTCAATGAGGGGCCTAGGCCTAGACACAATAACGAACTTGAACCCTAGGTCATCATATTCCAGCTTATCTGAGGGCGACTAGGCCTAGCTAGGCCAAGGCCTTGGAGTAGGATAGCCTACCTAGGCTCGCTTAGGCCATATCATATCCTTACACAACATTTAAAAAATACATAAATAATCACTTACGTATGAAGTGTACTTGTCGCCGGCTTAAAAACTATTCAAATAGCTCATAAACTATTAGGTCTAGCATCAAAACTTTGACTTCAGTTTGTAAACATGCGGTGTATGCTGGATTTGTGATGTCAGCAGTCAGCTGTTCTCGTGAAACACGGCAGCCTAGAACGACAGCCAGACGTATTCAGGAGGCCGTGCTTGATATCGCAGTTTCTACTCCATCTCCTAAGCGCGGTTTTTAAATCGGTTTTTAAATCGACTTTCATGCACGCGTTGATGGATGAGCGTCTTTGGTATATCAAATACTGTAAAAGTAGACGCTTTCTAATATATTATTTGGGTATTACATTTGAGACGTGTTTTTTTATGTGGAAATGTTATCTGATAAGATTTGCGCATTCATTCTTATTAAGTTTCAAATTGTTTGGATGAAAATCAGAAGCTAAAAGTGATCCAGATTTGGATGTGAAATTCATTGGATTTTGCTACAACGAACAATTTAAATGGCCATTATATTGTAAAAAAATATGTATATCGTCAATTCAAGTTGGCACTAACTCATAAAAGGCCGAACTGCAAATTATACTATTTTTTACGTGTTATACTGTAACGGCTTATAAAACACAACCAAGGTAATATGAAACATCTGGTACAATCACATAAGAAAGTAGAGACACAGTTTATTGATTCAACACACAGATTTATTGCAGATGCACATTGCACATGTTGTATTA
Source organism: Sweltsa coloradensis (assembly GCA_024449915.1). Classification (NCBI taxonomy): domain Eukaryota; kingdom Metazoa; phylum Arthropoda; class Insecta; order Plecoptera; family Chloroperlidae; genus Sweltsa; species Sweltsa coloradensis. The sequence continues at coordinate 36,579 of JAMZAV010004110.1, forward strand.
GCCATTTCCAAAAACAGAAATTTCCAAAAATGTTATAAAACTATAGCAATATTAAGAAAGCTATCGTTTACTTTCAACTCAACTCATGACCAATAAACTATAGTGAGGTGCAAATGACAAAAACATGAGAGAATGTGAGATTGAGAACCTTCAACCTATGACTATAATCAGCATTTCTAAACGTAATACTTATGTGATGCCCTTGCATTAAAATATTCTGTTTATCGAGAACCGAAAAAAAAGTGGTGTTTTAACATTAATCGAATAAACAAGTGTTACATTATCTACGTAAAAAAGGCCTTGCCCGTGTGCCACAAACTGAGACGCTGCTGTGCTGTGTACTTCAAGTTGTTACTACTAGGTGAATCCAACACACAGAAAGGCAGTGTTGAGCTTGTATTTTTTTACCCTCGTACGTCATAAACGCGATACATGGAAACATGTTGCAAATCGGTTTCGATCCGTTGATAATTTTTGTGACATTTAAAAATAAATAAAATATATACACGTGAATTATTATAGTGCTCGAGGAATCAGAAATGAACGTACACTAAAAATTATACTGAAATGTGATATTGTATTATACTCTCAAGTTCTCAAGTATAATGCTTTGTAGTCAATCTTGTCAATTTAAAGATAATTTTAGCTGTAAATAAATATATAGTTGACAGAGAACAATAACTTCCAAAACATTTGTAAACAGGTTCTAATTAAGCTTCCTTTGTAGTAGTTGTTGTCTTGCCCATCATTTTGTTTTTGAAACTGTCAAAGCTCTTCTTCGCGTTATTCTTGAGTTCGTCCGCCCTCTTTGCCGCATCCATCCTCTTCCTCTTCAGCCTACCGCCGAAGTCAAAGCAACTCACTCCGGTGTCGTGGACTGACGTCACTCGGCCGGTGGTGAACCCGGAAGTCACCGCGATGCCCAGGTACGGTCTGATGTTGTGGTATTTGGCTACTTCGTTCAGAAAGTGGACGTTAATTGGGCCGTTGGTGGCGCAAATGGTTTTCTAGAATAATAAAAGTAAACGATTAAACTTTTATGTAATTGTTCATTTATAGGGACCCCCTCCCCCCCCCCAAAGGAAAGTAGGTTAGTGAGGTTGGAGGGGGGGGGGCATAAAGTGCCTTTCTGTGGTTCCGTGGTCAGCTAGCCCCTCCCCCCAACCCCACTAACCTACTTTCCTTTTTGGGGGTCCCTATAATGAACAAGTAGGCCCTACCACTTTTAATAAGTGTCGCAACAGGTTGAGAACATATTTATTGATGAGATATTGTAAGCTTTCACGACCTGTAGATGACTTCTGTATGACAACTGTTGCGTCTTGTCGATGATGAGGCACTGCTTGACGTGTCGCCACCCATGTTGGTGGCTTCTTGAAATAGGGTCTCATCATCGACTTGAAGAAGCCACCAATATGGGTGGCGAAACGTCGAGAAGACCTCATCATCGACTTGACGCAACAGTTCAAGGATCATACAGAAGTCATGACATTTATTGATCGGTCTGTTCATGATAAATATATCGTGACATAATATGACCGTGGCTGAACAGACAGATGAATAAATATACATAATAAGTAAATGCTTTATTTAATGGGGGCAGTCTTCCTACATAATATATAAGATATCCTGAGGATGAACCAACCTCTACCTAGAATAAAAGCAGGACCTCTCTGGTTGTACTACCTGTGTATAGAGGGCACCGACTAGAAAGGAATTACCCTCATGGTACCCATGCCTTATGCGGGACTCGAACCCGCGTCCTCGTAGAGCCACACACTTCCGACCGGCGCCCTAATCGTATCATGGAGCATAAGTATGGCGTCTACGCATAGGGCTGAAGTTTTAACACAGTGACAGTCCTCAAACAAAAAACAGATCCCGGGATAGAAGCCCCAGTACATTCTCACACAGCAATCAAAAGGATTGTCGACATCATACATTATAATAATAGTCTTCTGACAGCGTTTTTAACACATATAATCCACAGCATAATCTGCATTTAAATGACGGTTTAAAAAATTATATCTTGTAACTGTGATTTTAAACGATTTTTTTTTAATACAGAAATTTACGAAAATTGGCGTTTTGGGAAATTTCTTTTATCGGCTTTAACTTGCTTTTTTGTTCCACATAGATACTGGAGCATCGTACCAATCTAAAATGACCCTTTATAACATCGTGCCTTGAAACTGTGCACAAATATACACTCTAACACGCGAACATATGCATTCCAAAATCACACTCCTTCTTGGTAATCAACATATTTTGACCAAACCACTAGCCCAAATTACAAAAAAAAATATAGATAATTTACAGAAAAGGCTGTTGATTACGTCAATAATGGCCAACATTTTTTTGGATGAAAATCCTCCAAGGTCACGGGGCATAAAGATGGGACCTAGCTCGAAAAATACCAAGTTTGACAATTTTTTTCAGGGTCATGGTGGACTCAATAATTTTTTCAACCAAATTCATAACTAGTTAGCCTGAATTAAATCTATTTTTTTAGTTTAGCAGGTGAATACTTCTTTAAACTTACGCCAGTAACAGGGCACTTTGCGGGAACTCCCAGGTCAGTAACGTTCTTCACATATTCTTCAGGAATCATACTGAAGAGTCCACAGCCATCGATGTCTTGGTCGTCCAGTGGAGCATCGGGGTACATGGATTTGATAATACCGGCGGCGGCGAAGTTCACTGAGTAGTTCAGCTGGAATAATAAGAATACGACGTTATATACCACAGCCCAAGGTTCGAGAAATCATTGCATTGAAAATGTGTCAGACAATTTCTTAATTTATGTTAATCTAATCTTCTAAAGTACAAAATTCATCATTATTATTATTTATTTTCAAAACGTAGTGACAAAATACAAATGCACATAATACAATAATACCTGTCAACACATAATGACGGTTGGTTAGAAATAAGGGCAAGCCCCATACCATGGCATTGTGTTTAACTACATTAATTGGCTTGCAAATAATTAAAACAACTCTCTATCTAATATTATGTACTATCAATGATTGATATGTTCAATGTACAGAGGATGATTTATGGGTGATAGACAATATTTATAAACCTTAGTTCATTCATGCAAGAGTGTGTGTGTGCGTGTGGTCTTGCCCGCCATAATGTTGACGGGTTCTTACATATTGACTCCCTACAAACTAGGATAATAATGAGATTGTTACATTCCACGTTGCGAAGCTCTTGAAGGAGATACACCCTGAAGTGGCAAATGTGCAGTTGTCCATGAGAACCGCACTGAAGTTGTCATGGGTCATGAGCGAAGTGACACCGTCACAAACCTTCAGCTTCTCGTGTGCTTGTGCTTGTGCTTGTGCTTGTGCTTGTGCTTGTGCTTGTGCTTGTGCTTGTGCTTGTGCTTGTGCTTGTGCTTGTGCTTGTGCTTGTGCTTGTGCTTGTGCTTGTGCTTGTGCTTGTGCTTGTGCTTGTGCTTGTGCTTGTGCTTGTGCTTGACTCCCTACAAAGGATAATAATGAGATTGTTACATTCCACGTTGCGAAGCTCTTGAAGGAGATACACCCTGAAGTGGCAAATGTGCAGTTGTCCATGAGAACAGCACTGAAGTTGTCATGGGTCATGAGCGAAGTGACACCGTCACAAACCTTCAGCTTCTCGTGTGCTTGTGCTTGTGCTTGTGCTTGTACTTGATGCTTGTGCTTGTGCTTGTGCTTGTGCTTGTGCTTGTGCTTGTGCTTGTGCTTGTGCTTTTGCTTGTGCTTGTGCTTGTGCTTGACTCCCTACAAAGGATAATAATGAGATTGTTACATTCCACGTTGCGAAGCTCTTGAAGGAGATACACCCTGAAGTGGCAAATGTGCAGTTGTCCATGAGAACAGCACTGAAGTTGTCATGGGTCATGAGCGAAGTTGACACCGTCGCAAACCTTCAGCTTCTCGTGTTCTTGTTCTTGTGCTTGTGCTTGTGCTTGTGCTTGTGCTGATGCTTGTGCTTGTGCTTGTGCTTGTGCTTGTGCTTGTGCTTGTGCTTGTGCTTGTGCTTGTGCTTGTGCTTGTGCTTGTGCGTCTGCTTGTGCTTGTGCTTGTGCTTGACTCCCCACAAAGGATAATAATGAGACTGTTACATTCCACGTGCGAAGCTCTTGAAGGAGATACACCCTGAAGTGGCAAATGTGCAGTTGTCCATGAGAACAGCACTGAAGTTGTCATGGGTCATGAGCGAAGTGACACCGTCGCAAACCTTCAGCTTCTCGTGTTCTTGTGCTTGTGCTTGTGCTTGTGCTTGTGCTTGTGCTTGTGCTGATGCTTGTGCTTGTGCTGACTCCCTACAAAGGATAATAATGAGACTGTTACATTCCACGTTGCGAAGCTCTTGAAGGAGATACACCCTGAAGTTTGGGAAATGTGCAGTTGTCCATGAGAACCGCACTGAAGTTGTCATGGGTCATGAGCGAAGTGACACCGTCACAAACCTTCAGCTTCTCGTGTGCTTGTGCTTGTGCTTGTGCTTGTGCTTGTGCTTGTGCTTGTGCTTGTGCTTGTGCTTGTGCTTGTGCTTGTGCTTGTGCTTGTGCTTGATCCCTACAAAGGATAATAATGAGATTGTTACATTCCACGTTGCGAAGCTCTTGAAGGAGATACACCCTGAAGTGGCAAATGTGCAGTTGTCCATGAGAACAGCACTGAAGTTGTCATGGGTCATGAGGGAAGTGACACCGTCACAAACCTTCAGCTTCTCGTGTGCTTGTGCTTGTGCTTGTGCTTGTACTTGTGCTTGTGCTTGTGCTTGTGCTTGTGCTTGTGCTTGTGCTTGTGCTTGTGCTTGTGCTTGTGCTTGTGCCTGTGCCTGTGCCTGTGCTTGTGCTTGTGCTTGTGCTTGTGCTTGTCTGTGCTTGTGCTTGTGCCTGTGCTTGTGCTTGTGCTTGACTCCCTACAAAGGATAATAATGAGATTGTTACATTCCACGTTGCGAAGCTCTTGAAGGAGATACACCCTGAAGTGGCAAATGTGCAGTTGTCCATGAGAACAGCACTGAAGTTGTCATGGGTCATGAGGGAAGTGACACCGTCACAAACCTTCAGCTTCTCGTGTGCTTGTGCTTGTGCTTGTGCTTGTACTTGTGCTTGTGCTTGTGCTTGTGCTTGTGCTTGTGCTTGTGCTTGTGCTTGTGCTTGTGCTTGTGCTTGTGCTTGTGCTTGTGCTTGTGCTTGTGCTTGTGCTTGTGCTTGTGCTTGTGCTTGTGCTTGTGCTTGTGCTTGTGCTTGTGCTTGTGCTTGTGCTTGTGCTTGATCCCTACAAAGGATAAGAATGAGATTGTTACATTCCACGTTGCGAAGCTCTTGAAGGAGATACACCCTGAAGTGGCAAATGTGCAGTTGTCCATGAGAACAGCACTGAAGTTGTCATGGGTCATGAGCGAAGTGACACCGTCACAAACCTTCAGCTTCTCGATCACGAGCTCGTAGCCGGCCTTGAACAAATTAATTAAATTAAATGTAATAATAACAAATTTGTATTGGTAACCTGCCCAGGGTGCAATCCATGCCCCTGTATCTAACTAGGTATGGGCCAATTGAAGTTGGGAAAATTGTGAAGTCAAACATGAACACATGAACACATGAAAATCAGTAACATGTAAATATTAAATTATATTGTGAAGGTACTTGGACTCTTATTATCTTACATTATTAGAGAATCTACCGGTATTTATTATTTTGTTTGAGGGAGGACAATGGTGAAAAAGTGGTGAAAAAACGAGAATGTTACAAAAAATACTAACTTGTATGCTTTGAGTAATTCTCATAAGTTTTTTATTGTATATATTTATATTAATGGTTTTCCGTACATTTTAATATACTAAAGTATAATTTTATGTAATATATTATATTAATACAATTTTTTTATGTGTTTTTTTTTTATTATTTAAAAGTAAAAAATAAAAGTTCTCTCTCTACTTATTGGATGAGCGTAGAGAGCGTAGCGAGCGAAGCGAAGATTCAATTTCACTACACTGGAGAAAAAATCGGGAATGTTTTTTTTTTTTTTCTTTTTCTGTATTTTTTTTTATATTTTTGTCTGTTTGTTAAGTTTGTTAACACGATTCCGGCTAAACCGATACTCCAATTGTGATGACATTTTCTGGAGGCCTTCGAAATCACTGAACTTAGAACTGCCACGTTTTTGAGCGCAATCGAAAAATTATGTCTCATTGAAATCGCAATTTTACGATTTTTTTCGATTTTAAAAAATGTCTTCGACTAACAACACCTAAATGCTTTAAATAAATATATAAATTGTATTTAGAGTCTACCCACTCAGTCATATAACTGATTTTCAGTGGAGGACTTTAAATCAAAGCGACCAAGCCAACCCTTAGGCCCCGACGCAATCGACGAGTGAGCGATAACCAACCAAAGATCGATATTTTTAATAGGAAATATAGCAATCAGTGGTATGGACAGTGCGAACACCCGCGGATCAACGCCAGAATCAACAAGGACGATTCAGAACAACTTTGAATTTATTATGTGCTTCGTTGCTAGGACGGCTCCAAAGTCACCGTTTACAAACTCCTAACACAAGAACTGATGGACTTGAGTCCAAATCAGAAGTTAAAAAAACTTCTGACTTTGACGGGAATCGAACCCTGGAAGCAGATACGCTAACATTAAGACCAACGAGCCACACATCACATTTCGGGTAGACTCTAATTACGAATGTATTTATTTATTATTTATTTATAAAGATAAATGAACACTTACACAGGCCATGGATGGGTCCAGCTTCTCAGCGCTGGAACCAAGGAAGCCAAGCAGAGCAACGAGCAACAGACTAAACAACACGTTGGCCATGATGAGAATTAAATAACTTAGTGATTCAGAAACATAAAACACCCACATATATACCCAACATTAACGATATTTATTACTAGAAAGTGCCCATGTGTTTCACACTCAACAGATTAAAATCACAACATTGTCCTGAGCTTACCTGAATGAAAATTATATTTCGTAATAACACACACGGCATTCACATTTGTTTTTTATGTAGGAACTACCTGAAACATCCTGCCATTAATAGACGCAATTAACATGTAATATACGGAAAATAAAAAAGTGATTATATATATACTTGCATGCTAGCTACTGGGAAAATGGATTTCTAAATTTTTGTCTTTTGTATTTAGATCTAGGGCGTATATCCTGAAGTGCGCTTCACATACTGGGGTGGCCTTCAGAGTGGATGTACAAGTGTTTGAAGAGAACAGGCAGGCTTATGAAGCTACTGGAATGTTGATTGATTGATTGTATTGCTTAACGTCTCATGTTGATGCACTTTGGCTATTCGAGACGATGAGTGGTGATAGATGAGGATGGAGGGTGAATAGAAGGGAGGAGGGGAAACGCGGTACCGGCAAGTAGCCTACTCCTTTCGAAAAGTACCAAGGGGGCCAACGGCTTAACGTCCCATCCGAAAGGGCGGTGTAACCTTGACAGTCATATAGGTTCCTCCGCTAAACCGGACTGCCGAGCAGTCGTCGAGGAGAACGAAACCGTTACACTAGCGCTCGAACCCTCCATCTGCTCATCATCGTCTGCGGTCACCCAATCTCCCCCTGATCACGCCCGAGGTTGCTTAACTTCGGTGTTCGTGTGGAAACTGGCTTAGCGACCGTGGCTAACTGGACTGTTAACTGAGGGATGGAGTGAGGAGGGAATCCGAGGGATTAAGCACTTAAATCAACGAACAAGTGCAATTTTGTTTCATTTGCATTAAAAATCAAACAATTAAGTTTTAATTAAGCTCAACACGAAATCAATCTGGTTTTGAATATTCTTAAACTAGAACATAATAATAACATTCTGTTTGTAAATGAATAAAAATAATGACAAAGAAGTGTTCAATACTCTGGTTTTTCATATTAATTTAATATGATAGTGGCTTATGATTAAAGACTGCCATGGCTATAGTAAAGTTAATGTATGCACTTGATTACAACACTGGGTTGTATAACTTAACTTTATATTTGTGCAAACAGAGTTATGCGTATTCTATCAAGGTGGCCATAGACACAGTATGTAATTTATTCTATTTTATTCTGTCCCTACCCAAGAACTGATGTGACGTCACGTCACCAGAGCTAAGTGTGTCGAGTTCGAATCCCGCCACTGTGAAAACTGTTCTTAGATTTTCTTCAGTTGTTGACGCGAATGCAGGTATTGAGTCCCCTTAAAGCCCTCGCACATTAAATTCATAAATTGTCCAAACTCCAAAATACCAATTTAGACACCTGGACACTGGGCAAGCTTCCCACAAGATCTTATCAGCCATCAGCCAGCAACACCGTTACTGCGCACCTGCTCTTGTGTTAGGCCTGATATGGTACAAAGATGGTACAATACATGATGATGATGATGATGATGATGATGATTCAATTCTTTCACCATGTGTTTTTATAATAAGTCGAAGTAGTTTCCCCACTGCCACATTTAGACTATTATTATAATATTTACTTTTGTAATAAATGGCCATGGTTATAAACAATAAAAGCGATAAGGATTTCTCTTTTAATGTCAGATGATTGAGAAGAAAAACACACATTGGAATAATATTACACATAATTTATTAATATTGATTTTAAATTTATAATTTTCAGACACAGGCTAGTCATAATAATTTCAATGTTAGTTTTGAATGGAATATTTAAATACATTATATACAAATAAGTTAAAATAAGCATTAAAATAAAATGATAGCTCAAAATGTGATATGTTTTAGAATCTGCATTTATGACCAAGATCGTAAATTTGTATCTGTTTGTGATAGGAGTGTGTATTTTGATTGTTGTATTATGTTGCTATGTGGATAACAAATACAAATATACATAATATGCACAAAAAGCAAATCTTTATAGATAAAGTACTGCTAATTATAGTTAATAATAATCACTTCAAGTTGTACATACATTTTAAACCAATATTTAAACTGTGCCAATAATATTTTTTAAGCAAGTGCAGACAAGTGCAGAAACGCAAAACTAAACGTATGTGATCAAGTGTTCTCCTGATTATTGTTAATCGAAAACTCAAACTAAACAACTACATAATATGACATGTTTTAAGAATTAAATCAACCTTCTCCAACTCCAAATGCATAGCACTCTTCATATAAGTCACCAGTCACGACTGCGCGCTGTACTGCGCAAAGTGTCGGGGGCGTTCAGTAAACCAAATGGCATTGTTTTGAAAGTATACTGCCCACCGTGTGTCACATACACGGTTTCAGTTTTAACCGGTTGCGATGAGTGAGGCCACGCGTTAAAACTGGTTACACACAAATTAGTTACGCATTAATTGAGGATATAATTCATAAGGACTTTATCACTAGGTAATTTTAAGTTTTAGAACAAAATGTTTAATTTTTGCTGAGATTAAAGCGAAAAATGGTTTCTTTTAGCAGTTTCATATTCAGTAGTTTAATTAACTACAACTGACGAATTAACTTTTCGTATTATTCTTAGCTGTAGTTTCTTATCAAACAATCTCAATGAGACAACCCAGGATGGTTTCCACATAGCAAGCTTGTATTTGTTAATTTAATTTCAGTGAAGATAAACTGCAAACAAAACACTTGTGCAAATTAAACATAAACAAGGGAATATCAATGTCGCAACAGATACGTCATCACTAACATTAATCAAAACAAAATACTTAACCCCTTTGAATTAATTATCTTCATTTCTTTAATGCAGTTGGTATAGAGACTGAGATACCATATTTTAATTAGCAGTAGTTGTAATATTTGTTGGTGAATTGTCTTCATTTCTACCTCCCTTATTGTTGTTATTGTCTTTATCTTCTTGTCGTCCACCCTTTCATTTCCATTTTGTCATCTTTTCTCTCCCCCTTATTGTTGTTGTTGTTATCTTCTAATCGTCCACCCTTGTTATTGTCATTCGTGCGAGTTTTGAAGTTCCCGCCGTTCTTCTTGTCTCCCTTCCGCACCTCCTCGAACTTTCTGGCCCATCCTGCCGTCTTCCTCTTTACGCGGAAGCCGAACTCAACGCAGGTAACGCCGGTGTCGTACGCCACGCTCACCCGCCCCGAAGTGTAGCCGGCAGCCACCGCTATCTTCAGGATCGGTTTCATGTCCCCATCGCGGGCAACATCATGCAAGAACAAGAAGCTCGAGTTGCCGTTGCTGCTGCAGAGACGTTTCTAAGATGCAAACAAAGATTTATATTTTGAAAAAATATTTGTTGATGCAAAAACCATTCAGGCACACAATAACTAATAATTACAATTATTGATTACAGTACTTAACACATAAAAACAATGTTAAAAAGTTACTTGATAATATTCAAAAATTAAAATAATGTAAAAAATTAATTTAATTCGATCGGATTGGATTGGGTTATTGGATTGGATTGGATTGAACATACATTCTCATTTTATTTTTCAAATTGTTTTCGTATTCCAGTAAAATAAGTCATAACAAAAACTATTCTGTATTCATGGAAAATACTTGATGCCCGTTCAGTGAACCAACCCAACATCAGCTGTGGGTACATCACGCACATATTATCACAGCAACTTACGCCGGTGACTGGACAGCTGGTCGGTAGTCCCAACTCTTGAGTATATCTCCAGTAATGTTTGGGAATGTCGTCGTACGTGGTACAGAAGTCCTGATTCTGTTTTTCCACTGTAGTATCGGGGAAGAAGGCTCTGATTAGGGCATTGGCGCCGAAATTGATGGTGTAATTATACTAAAATAAGAACATAACAGATAAAATTAATGTAATTAATTCAATGATTTAAATTCATTTTCCGATGACCTCGACTAAAGAAGATAAAGAGGCCTTTTTCAGCAAACTCCTGTTCGATCGGCTGAATGACACCTCAGATGTTTGAAATTTTGGACAGTTGTCACGGAAGCAAAAATGAAGGTCTCTTCAGTAACACTTTTCTTAAACTAAATTATTAAAAATATATAAATTGGTTTTCTCGATCTTGGATTTTGTTAAAAAGTAAAAAAATATCAAATTCGTGATTTTTTCTTGGCTGATTAATGCAAAATATTGATAGGCTGTCCCTGTATGCTTTATTGATAACTTTGAAAGTTTCATTTACGTTGGATACTTCTTTGCCGAGCGAATAGCTATTTTGCCTATTAATGTGTCCTGTTCAAATTAAAAAATTGGATTATGTAAAGCCTATTTACATGTATGATACCGCAAGGTTTCAGCATCTCACACACTAATTAATCTTCTGAGTCCCAGAAGGACGAAACGCGTCGTGGATTGAGGTAACAAACAACTTTTAATTAGCTTGCAGTTGTCATCAGAAGTGAAAAGTTTTGTCGCCCCCAGCCCTTCAGGCTGGGTTTTATGTTCTCTATGCTTTCCCAACCTATCAATTCCCTTTTCCAATCTATACTAAACTAGCCGGTTGGCCTTTTCCTAATTGTAACTAAATCTCATTAAGTATGATTCAAGGAATATCAATGAGGTGTTTACCATTGCGGTGCTGAAGCTCTTGTAGGCGAAACAACCCGGTGTAGTTGACGGTGCAGTCGTCCATCAGAGTCAGGTTGAAGTTGTCGAACTTGAGAAGGGAATCAACTCCGTCGCAGACTTTCAGTTTCTCCAGGATGATCTCGTGACCGGCCTGGAAGAGAAGTGTGAGGTTGCTGGTATGCGACAGTGATAGCCAAGATTAGGGAGCTCGGATAAGTTATTACCAGAGAGTGGCCATAGTGATAGAGACGACCCTTTCAGTACCGAATTAAAATTGGCCAAAATTAAGTTATTTTAAGTAACTAATTGAAATTACTAATTTTTTTCCAAGATTTTTAGTATTTTTTAAATATTTTTATCGTGTTTTTTAACGAATTTTGGAAACTTTTGGGTTAAGATGTAAATTTGATATCCATTCCGAAAACAAGATTGTTGTCTAAACTTTTGCATATTTTACATTCTTTGTATCTCAAATAGTAGCAATACTAGAAATATATTACATTTCCGGGACAAACCAAATTTTTCCTATTTTTAGCCTTTTTAGGAGATGTGTATATTCAAACTTCTCTTTAAAAAATTTACTTTTCGTCCAATCGGGATGGGAAAATGCACAAAATAAAACGGGTCAAATTGAAAAAAACTATCTTTTACCCGGAAAATAAATTAAGAAAGTTATGTCCATGATCATGGATTGACCATTGATGGAAGATACCAAATACATTCCTGCTGAAAAACACTAACTTTGCGGAGTAAGCATTGCCCGATAAAGAGGCTTATGTAAAGGGCAGGTGCCAATAAATGTTTAAAAATGCAGGACAAAAAAAAACTTACGAAATACTACCTGAGGAGTATATGTACTTCTACAATGATTTGTTTACTTGGTCTACGCTAGACAAAGATTCTGTAGAGAATTTGGATGATGAAGACTAGCCATTAAGCTTTTACATACCACTATAAACAATCTTAGCCTACTAAAGTTGACATTTTTAGAACATGCCAACTGGCATGTGTTTTTGTTGTTCTTTGAATTTAACTTTCTTAATTTAACTTACATTAAAAGACTATGTTTAAATACAATTTCCTTCTATTTTCTTAAAAAAAATACAATAAAAAGGGCTTAGATTCAGAAACCCCATAAGTCCGTCACATAAAATTATTAATTGCTCAAAAATTAATTTTTTTTTTAAATGTCTATATGTCAAAAAAATTATTGCAAATAGGTCTTCTTAAGATAACTGGCTTGTTGGAAGTCATTAAGTATAAAACCGTTTGTAATGGGTATTTTTTTTGTGATTATCTCAGAACTTTGTGCCCAGGACTTGTGGGGTTTCTGAATCTAGCGATTTCAGTTTCGTCCCAAGTTTCCGCGCTTATTTTGGACATCGCTTTGGAGGGAAAAATCTAGTCCCCGGATAAATATTTAGCGATCGTTAGAGTTTCTAGAATTTCGAATTAGTATATCTCTATCTTCGCGTTATTGTTTTAACATTTCGCCTTTTTGCAGCGAAAATACATTCGTTTGAAAAAATAAACTACCTACACTAGAATTATGGGAATCATAATTGTTTATGGTAATTTTAAAATCACAAAATCGTGCACTAACTACAAAGTGTGATACATCCATTCATTTATGTTCGTCAGTCGTAATCATACGAACATGAAAGTTGGCCCGAGCTCATCCGACCGCGTGAATACTGAGAATTACAAGTTTATCATAACATGTTGTTATCATCCAGAAGTATATTACACGTTTAACACTTTTATTTCAAAATCAAAACAAAACTCAGCTGTAAAGAAATTGCTACAATGACACAGAGTAATAAATAAAAAATAAAAGTAAATAAGTAATACATAATTTACATGTAAAATTCCTAAGAATAGAAATGGAATCTTTTTTGCCACCAATGAAACATCATGTATGAATTTAGATCATTTTAAGAGTGGGTAAATTATTTTTGAAATGATAATTCAATCGTGCATCTTGGATTGTAAAACGAGCAAAAGTCACTAGGTTGAGTATACTCACACAAACTTTAGAGAAGTCTTTCAGCTTGGGTTCAGCGCTGGCTCCTTGGCAGCCTAGCAGAGCCAGGGCCAGGAGAGAAGTCCACATGGTCGCCATGATGAAGACAAGTTTACTGGGTAAGTACTTGACTGACGATTCATGCTGAACCAGCCCTTATATACTCGTCGCCAATGTCAAATAAGCATTGTTTGTGAGTTAAATGTTTATAAGTTTGAGAATTGAGTTAAATCACGCATGTTCATAGCGTGGGAAAAAGAAAAAAGTTTAGAAGTGGTGTTATTATGAGTAATAACGCTTATCTAATTCAATGGACAGATCATTACAAAACGGTCGTCCTGTAATAAAATAGGCTCTTAAACGAGGACATACGCATTTTGTAACGTTTATTTCACTCGGAAACACATTTAAACTTCCCGATACGTAGAGTGTTTCTAAAAGCGATATATTGTGCTTGATAATAGACCGCACTTCCTCCTGTTTATTACTTTATTTGGGTGAGGGTTGACAGTTAAGAGGGAACATTAGAACCCATTATGCTGAATGACGCAAGAGGTATCTATAGACCTAAATTAAAATATTTATTACATTCGATACAATTCACTTACTTCATCTACCATTTTTTTAATCTTTTCATAATAGTAATTAATTTAGTAAAGAGCTCATGTGCAGGGGTTAATTTCTAAAACACTCGACTCTGGGTCCATATTATTTTATATAAATATTTAAAACTTCCCTTTAAACAATTGTTTCGGGAAAAGTATGTACCCTGGTACAATGGGGGGTCTGTTGGTATGCCCCCCAGCTAGTGCGGGGGTGGGGTGGGGTGCATTCGCATAGCTTTAGAGATTCTTGGATATTCACATTCCAAATGATGGCATTTTGCTTCTTTTTAGCTTGCTTTGGTCGACATTTTATAACATTGAAAAGATCCACATATTGTCAGTTTACAATATCGTATCACCTGAAAATTGCTAGAACTACTCATCAAAAAAGCCAGAACTGGTCGTCGGCAGGATATTTTCCAAAGGGGGCAAGACGAAACAATTGTAACAACACTATCTCTATTATTTTTAGGAGTGGGGGGTAGAGGGGTGAGCAAGCCTCGCAAGGCTTTTTTTCTCGTTTGGTACTTTATAGCCGATATGGGGATGTTGAAATAGGATATGAATTAAACTAAAAAAATGCGAGGTTATTTTACTTTACCCTAATTTAAAAGAAGAAAAAAAACATTGCGAGCAGTAGCGTATCCGGGAATTGACAATTGGCTGGATAAAGGTGGGGGTCGTACTTGCAAAACTAATACGGTTGTGTAAAATTTCCAGTTCTGCCAATGGTTATTATGGCTGATGGTGAAAATAATTCAAATTTTCTACTTTTAAACGCCTAAAAACACGTTTAAAAATGTTTTCTTTAATTATGAAAGAATCTTTTACAACTCGTTGTGTTGACTGTAAAATTATTATAACATTTCGAAAAGTTAGTGGGTGGACGCGTCCGCCAGCAAATTAACCACTGCTTATGTGTTTTAGACCATCTTTGTAAATCAGTTTTTAGCTATAAATAGCCAGGATAGATGTCACATGATGAATGAATGAATGAATAAATAAATGAATGAATGAATAAATACTTAATAAATTAATTACTTAGTCAGTACGGATCACAATGAAGTGGTTTAGTTGAACTTTGAAGTTAAGGCATCGTATCGAATGGTAACGGATATTTTAATTTAGGTCTAGAGATACATCTTGCGTCATTCAGCATAATGGCGCGTAATATTTCCCCTAGCCTGTCAACCACAATGCATATCAATGTCTAGCATCTGATGACCCGGAACCTCCACCATATTGTAGCCTGCATGTAACAGCGGGTACCCCTTTTCAAATGAACCTAGTCTGACAACGTGGTAATCGAGACGATTTGCCCTCAAATGGTCGCACGGTTTCACTTCATGTCAATATCGCATCGGTCACAGGTGAGGGAGTTTGAATATATTCTACCTGACTAGATGCGATCATTGAGTGGAACCAGTCGTCGCCATTACGCCCCGACTAGAGCCTAACTGGTCAGTTAACCTTCATGCTGGACATCACACGAGAGCCCAGGGACGTAGGTTTTCAATCCACGTCAACCCCCCCCCCCCATTTATTATATAATCAAACAACAAAATCTTTCATTAAGGGCACACCACTCATCAAAAGGAAAAACAACAATGTACAACATATATAGCTATACAAACAGGCATTGAGTATATAAGTTATATGTATATAATGTACAAAATGAATGTACAAGATGAATGTATGTAAAGTTTAAGCAGAGAATTTCTCTTTGTAGTAGTTTAGAGCTCTGGGATAGGCTTTCAAAATAGATTTGAAGGGGGTCTGGGGGGGGAAGTAATGATGTTTTATGGGAAGCTTGTTGGAGATGGTTAGAGCCCAGTATTTGGCTGGGAATGTGATTTGGGATTGGCTCTTGTAAACTGATGGTGAACAGATGTGTTTAAAGGGAAGAGATTAGGATTTGAACGGACAAAGATGGACGCAGCTTGGATCAGGGAACAAGCAAGTGTAGGTATAGGCTACCCAGCTCTTTAAAGAGATCTCTACAAGAGTGTCTTCTGGACACACCGGCAATTGATTTGATTTGATTGGATATTGCTTAACGTCTCATATTTATGCAACTTGGCTAATCGAGACGAAGGAAGGGAACGTATGGGATGCCGAGGGGGGACAAGGGGTGGACAGGCCTGTGTTGGTCAGAACCCAAGGCCGTCCTCTATATATCGCTTCGCTCACGATGGCCTCGTCAGAACCAGCCACAATCGTATGGGGGGCAGAGGTTTTCCCCCACGTCGTGATCGTCTCCGTCTGTGTCATCCGTCCGTGTTTGTCCATTGTCGTCGCCGTCGGGGATCGAGGTATTCAAAGGGAAGGGGAAAGTTCCCCGACGACGACCCAGAGCTCGCCATTAGTTTCAGGGAGAAAAACTCCCCTAATCACGGGCCAAATCACGAGAAGGTTGCGAGTTGGAATTTGATGGCTCACACCGGCAATTATGCGGATAGCCTTTTTCTGGAGGGTAACCAGTCTATTGCATGCGGTGATGCACCCCAAAAAAGTATGCCGTAAAGAAAGGTGTGGGAAAGAATGTGGGGCAAAATTACTAGTTTTTAGAATGTGAGGGTGAACTATCTGTTTCCACTTCCTGAGCATGAAGGGAGCCACTGTTTTATTTTGGAAGTGACCTGGTCAATGTGGGTGGAGCAATCTATGTTTCATGACATACGGCCCAACAACTTGGCGGAATGAGTGCGGGCAATGCTTTTTGTATCAAGCCGCACTAAGGGACTGGATGATGGAGTGTTTTGAGGGGTGTGAAAGTAGAGGTATACGGATTTAGAGAGAGAGTTAGTAGGTTACTATGACTGTAAGAGGACATTAGGGAGGCTTGTGGCCAGCGTTGGGAGGGTAGGGGCACAGTCTTTCGGGACAGTTAAGAGATAGCTTGAGTCATCTGCATACTGAGTTAAGGTACCTGCATTTATGAAAGTGGGCTGATCGTTGACGTATAATATGAAGGCTAGTGGACCCAATATTGAGTTTGTACAATTGTGAAGGGGGCTGCTTAAGTTAAACAGCCCTTAGACCAGTTTAAGAGGGCTCAATTTTTTATTCACGTTAACGACTGACGAAAACCTTGGAAAGAAGTTTCAGCATTCGAGTCCAGGACCTCCCGAATCAGTCTTACACTTTACGCATGAGTCGCCACTGTGAGTTTCACAATACCTTGTTAGATTCATTAAAACAAAACCGTAATGTTGAACCATTTCCATTGCACCTACCTAGGCCTCAGACTGATTATTTTCAATTGATGGACAGTTAAAATATAAATAAATATGATACTTACAGCAAAACAGTGGTGGATCCAGGGGGCGGTAGGGGCGATCCCCCTTTTATTCAAAAAATATGAAATGGACAAAATATTTTATTTACTTTTAAAAAAGGG
>JAMZAV010004111.1:0-58188 GCA_024449915.1 Sweltsa coloradensis
CTACATGACCGTGAGTATTGTGATATGGCGCGACCTCCCCATAGCGCCCAGCAGGAAAAAATGTTACTTTGCCCGTTACCCGGCACTCCGCCAGCACGAACAGTGCGTGCCCAGACCGTGCCCTGCACCACTGTGTTTGCTGGGTAGCTGCTGTTTGCAAGGTGCACTTTGTCTCTTGAGTCACAGCTAGTAAGAGCGGAGTATCTTACTCCCCAAACTAGGGGCGAGCTCGGGCAATCGTCGTCGGGGCCCTTTGCCCCCTTCACTTGACGCCCCCCCGGCGACGATTGACAATGACACAACGAACGATGACAAAGACGATGACGACCGCGACGTGAGAAACCCCCCTTCCTCCCTTAAACCGTGGCTGGTTTCGGGACCAGCATGGGCTCTTCCTCCCCACCCCCCTTAGGGCTAGAGTGGTTGCATTATGACCAAACAGGTTGACGCGTCACTAATCCAAATAAACCCCCCCCAAAAAAAAAACTTTTACGATCAGCAGAGCCATGCTCGGGGCCAATTCTAGCCCGGCTCAGATGGGTTTGATGTTAGTTAAATTTAAAGTATATTGTTTGAGTTGTTTGGATCATACCCCTGCCTGCCCTCGCAGTCTTCAAAAACATTTTGCTATGTGAAATTTTCCTCCTCCCTGCTTTCGTAGCACTACGTTCATTGGAGCCGTAGAGAAATGTCCGTGAAAAAATATAGTTTTCTTTGCGTTTGTTACATATATGCAAATCATGCATTTAGATACGTCATATTTTTTCATGAAGTAGGCCTATTTTATTATCTTTCAGTGATATGCAGGTTGGGCAAGTCATTTATACTTTAACAATTCCAAACTTCCATATTGTTATCTAATCTGATAAGTCAGGGTTAGCCAAAGGGCCTAACCACCAGATTTAGCTAGATCCTCCCCTTTCCCCTGACTCAGAGATCGCTGACCAAGATCGTACTGTGTTTTGAAGAGTTCGGGTTGGAAGATGAACATGGTTTTACACAGTTAAAAATACGTGTTTCAAAACACGAGGAGATGTTGTTTATTAAACTCATAGATTACAGAAACCTGGATAAAACTGTGGTCTGACTAGCGAGGTCTCGAGTCCCGGACTCCAAGTTAATTTGAACAACAAATAACTGACAACCAATCATTCATGTTGCCTGCTCACCGGGTTTTTCCTCCAAGCTTGTTACTGAAAAACCGTCCGGTCCTGTTCGGTTCTTCTTGTGTCTCTTCTAAACTTCTGGCCCGATGTCCAAAAGTGTAGGTCTAAATCTTCAGGTACTGCGCTACCCCGCCAGGCGGGAGCGCCGGTATTTCATCTTGTGTCTCTTCTAAACTTCGGGCCCGGGATGTCCAAAGTGTAGGTCTCAATCTTGGAAATGCGCTACCCCCGCCAGGCGGGAGCGCTCGGTAGTTCTTCTGTCTTCAGGCTCTGCTCCACCTTCTTCTTTGACATCTCGAATAGAACTCTCGTCCAAACCACACTTGGTTACCAGCTAATAGTTTGTTGTAAAACAGTCAGCATTCCTCTTAGTCAAACATAATCGAAACCAAAACAAATTGTTCTACTTAGCGATTCCATGCTTAATGTGCTCAGCGCGTACCTTCCGATGTAATCACATCAATATTTTTCACAACAAGACGTGAGAATCTAGGGCACTTTAACCGGTTAGGTCATATTGTGCTGCCTGTGTTATTAAAATTAACTGAAATAAGTTAAGGGTTTTAGTTCCAAAAAGAACAGAAAATGTTGGAGATGGGAGTATTGGCATAAAAACAAGATTTCTTTGAATAAATGTGAATAAGAGGATATAGGACTTCCGTGTTAAGCAGATTCCTGTTGCTCGGCCAACTGACACCACAGCTGTTGTGTCAAGCAAGCGGAACCATATAGCTGTGAAATTACACTTTTCAAGAATTTTATTTCAATTTTAAAAATGTAAAATAAAATAAATTCAAACAGATTCATATTAAGAATCTACCCACTCAGTCATCAACTGATTTTCAGTTTAGGACATTAAACAATAGCGCCCAAAGCCAACCCTGTGGGCCCCAGATTTTTATCGACTGTGAGCGATAACCAACCAAAAATCGATATTTTTATAGGTAATAGCAATCAGTGGTATGGACAGTGCGAACACCCGCGGATCAACGCCAGAATCAACAAAACCGAATCAGAACAACCATGAATTTATAGTGTGTCTTTGTTGCTAGGACGGCTCTAAAGACACTGTTTGTAAATTCTTAACCCAAGAACTGGACTTAGTTCCAAATCAGAAGCTAGAAAACTTCTGCTTACAGCAGGAATCGAACCGTGGACCTTCTTCATTGGAAGCAGAGATGCTAACCACAAGACCAACAAGCCACACAAATTGATTTTTAGGTTTTTGGATTTCAAAATTAAAAAGTCTAAAATTGACCACATTCGTGGATTGATCCTGGCTGACAACATAGAATCTACGACTGTAGAGCTGTCAATGTGCCTATACTTTATTGACAAGTATGTACCCGTTTCATATACGTCGGATTCTTACCGACCGAGCGAATAGCTATGTGCCCACTGCCAAATGTGTCCCTCAGGGGACATCGTCGAGGGAGGCGACGAGATCCACTAAGACACAACCAGTGCTCGCCTCTAGTTTTCGGAAGAAATAAACTCCCCTTTTTACTAGCTGATGTTTTTCTGTTTTTCTTGTACGATCGGCGGAAGAAAATCCTGGGGTAATTCTTTCTGACCCAGACTGGGTTAAAGTGTAGGCTATGACTGTCGTTTTAGTACAATGACGGCCTTGGGCCAGGTCAAAATAAAATAAAGAAAAGAAAGAAAGAAATTTGTATTGAGGTCTATTCACTATCACGCCCAATTTTCAGCGTTGGACGTTTGTTTGGTTTAAAATTGGGTTTTTAAGGACGCGTCTACCGTTAGGGCAAAATACACCAATCTAGCCTAGGGGATGTCGGGAGGAGGGGCCCATGCTGGGCCAGAACCAGCCACGGGTAAGAGTAGGAAAAGAGGTCTCACGTCGGGGTCATCATCGTTTTCATCATCGTCCGTTGTGTCATTGTCATCGTCGTCGTGGAGGTCCAAGGGAGAGGGGAGGATGTCCCCGACGAATACCGTCAGAGCTTACCTCTAGTTTCAGGGAATAATCTTCTTATTGCTAGCTGTTTGTTTGCGAGATGGACTTTATCTCTTCCCAGGCATTTATGATTAATTGAGCCGAGCCCTGGTCCGAATTTCTTCCCCGGTTTTTTGGGGGGACATGCATGTGATGGACAGAAAACCAGCATTCGATCAAAGGGGAGTGAGCTTGAAAAGATCAAACGTCCCAAAAGAAAAGAACTAATATAGGTTTTGAGCGTTGACATCCATGAGTTACCAGAGAAAAAGAAATCACTTTCAAAATATCCCAAGTCTGGCTTGCTGAATATTGTCGGCAGATGAAGAACTAAAACAGCTAAGACAATAAACCGATGGGCCAAATCCAAGATTCCTACTTATCTCAAAGAAAAGCTCGCCCTAAACAACCTCACAAATCGAAAGAACATCTTTGTTCTTTATCAACACAAACTGTGATTTATCTTCTTTTCCCAATTACAAAAGGAAATGTAATTTAGTCCAGAGAAATCAAACACGACTTTGCAGGTGTGAAAACCAATCAAGACAGACAAAAACTGGGCGTCTATTCTCAACAAAGTTTTATCCACAGCCCTCTAAATATAAAACATTATGTTTCTATGCGATAGCGCCCAATAACGCATTGTGGTGCCTTGCATAAGAAAATAGTGCGCGATAGTTTTAATTTTATTAATTATAATTGTTTACAACTTTTTAATATATTACCATAGTTGGTATTGCGCAACTCATTCTTAAATATCTAGGTGTTTATTTAAAGTGTATTCCTTTTCCCAATACTGAGTATTTTCGCCACAATCCGGCTCCATGTGGCCCTGGTCTTGGCGTCGGAGCAAAGAGCTCAGATAAAAGAACCTCCGTGCCTAACATTATTATTGTTCTACGGTGTTTGGTACAAGCAGAGTCGATAAAGAAGTTTCAACGGGGAAACTTCTTTGTCGACTCTGTTACTAGGCCCGCGTCGTGCACGGTATTTACAATCGCGTTGGTTGATGAGTGTGATTTAAGTATACAGCTCTCTTTTCCTGTGCTTTTACTATGGGTTTCTATGCCATTTCTAGGAAAACGCTAAAGTCCCGCCGCGTTGATGGATGAGCTTTTTAAAGTTTAAAGTTTGCTTGGGATATCTTTACTTTTGCAAAGTGCTTTGTTTTGCTGCCTACGCATTGTAGGTGAATGTTGTCAAGTTTCTTTTGTTTCTTGTCAATTGGTATTTTTTTACCGTAAAAAACTTATTTTAAAAAGCTTTATTTCTATGGTTTCTGGCAATTTTTTTAAAACTTTTTCTTTCAAAAGGAACTACACACCTAACCTTTAAAATGTCCATGTATAATATGAACGTTGTTCCCCCACCCTTTTGGTCAGAATTGGCCCAAATGGCAAAAAAATATCGCACAAAAAAAAAAAAATTATATTAAAAAGCTTTTTTTTCTATGGATTCTGGCAAATTTTTTAAACTTTTTTTTCAAAAGGTACTACTCCCAAAACCCTTTAATGTCCATGTAAAATATGAACGTTTAGCCCCCCCTTTTGGTCAGAATTGGCCCAAATGTCCAAAAATACGCACTAAAAATCAAAAAAATCGAAAAAGTACATATTCTGAAAAAATATTTTTCGATTGTACCCAAAAAATACACCTCTAAGTTCAGAGATTTCGAAGGTCCTGTCAAATTTTCATCAAGATCGGATAAGCCGTTTTTGGTGAGAGTAACAAACAGAAAAAAAAACAAAAAAAAAAAAAAAAAAAAAAAAAAAAACAAAAAAAAAAACACCCGAGCAAAATTTTTTGGGGGGTCGGTGAAATTGAAGTCTTCGCTTCGCTCATCCAATTTTGGGGGAAATAGCAAAGGGTTTTTGCATATACTTAAATCCGATTTTCTTTTTTTTGTTTAATAAAAATTATCAAAATTACCCTACTCAGGAGATTACAGGGGTAGCACACATTTCAACTTTGCCAAGTTATACTTTTTTATATTTTGGGTTTTGTCGTGCTCTACAAGGTTTTTAAATTTTTAAGAAATTACTAAAAAACCCCAAAAGTCGTTGAAAAACGAATGAGTGAGTCAGTGTTTAGACTAATATGAAAAATCTAAACCAACATTAAATTTTTAAAAAAGGGATCACATTTTATTCAAAAATAAATTTAAATCGCTAGTATCTGGGTGATTTGTTTAACAGTTCTCAGTAACTCGTCCCGGGATGCCTTTTAAAAAATGTTAGCGCTCTTTTTTGCGATTGGGCTGATATTCGACGTACAGAAAATACAAGAATTACAGAATAAGACCCCGTTTGAGTTGAATGGAGACACTCGTGGGGTTCTTTTTCCCTCTTTTAAACTTATGCGTCCGAATCCAGAGAATACTTGCATAGATCTTTGATATTTCTTTTAAATGTTGGTTTTTTATTTGAAAGGATTTAGGACATGGTTTTATTTTTTTTCCTGATCTAAGCGGGGTACTCCGCTCTAATAAAATTTCCAGAGACCTTCAAAATTTTCTAAACTTAAACGTTTGTTTGATGCTATAATCGAATACTTTTGGGGGGGAAAAAAAACACCCCTTTGTCAATCCAAATTTTTTAAGTGCAAATATGAAAAATTTTTTTTGATTTGATGTTTGAAGGTCGCTTTTATTGGCCGTCTTATTATGGATCTCAAATCCACGCTCCCCGGAGCTTCACTTCACGTATGAAAAATCCTATCGGGAACACTTTATTTTTTAAAGCTTAAGGGCGCGTAAACCGTAAGGTCAAATGCACCACCTACCTGGGGGATATAGTACGGGGGGCCCATGCTGGTCAAAACAGCCACGGGCGGGGGGGGGGGAAAGGGAAAACGGGGGTTTTCTCACGGCGTGGTCGTCATCGTCTTTTTCACGTTCGGGGGTTTCTTTGTCTTCGTCTTCGTCGAAAGAAGGTCTTTAAGGGAAGGGGTGGGTGTCCCAGACGACTATTCCAAGCCCTCTAGTATCGGAGAGAAAAATACCCCCCTTTTTGGGTAGCTGATATTTGCGAGTTTGATTTTTTCCTTGAATTCCCTTTGTACCTTAGCAAGCCTGCTCTGGGCCCAAATTTCACCCCGGGCCCAGATCATCGGTTTCTTGCGAAAAAAAAAAATACCTTTGGTATCGTGGAAAGATATAGAACTATATGAGACTATCTTACTGGTAGAACACAATCTGTTGGTATGACACCCAAATTCACTTAATTGAATTTTGGTATTGTTTTGTAACTTTATTTTTATATTAAATGTCTAGTGGAATAGTACTCGGTGGTATTGTTGTGACAAATTACATCCTCATCTACTTCACTCTCGCTCGAATAGCCAAAGTGCATTAAATTTAAAAGAGGGCCGAGCGCCGATGTCTCTATTCAACTCGAACGGGTCTCATTCGTGATTCTGTCTGTTTGTCTGTTGTCGTCTGCTGTCGTCTGTCTGCTGTCTTCAGTCTGTACTCGAAAAAAAGTCAAACCCCCCTGAACAGATTGGGCGAAATTTAAAAAAAAATCGGTACGATTTTTTCTGGAAATGCTAACAAAATCAGCTAGATCCCTTGCGATTTTTCCTGCAAAAAATAAAAAAAGTTATTTTTAAAATCGATTGCATTTGTTTT
The DNA here is from genome assembly GCA_024449915.1 of Sweltsa coloradensis. NCBI lineage: Eukaryota > Metazoa > Arthropoda > Insecta > Plecoptera > Chloroperlidae > Sweltsa > Sweltsa coloradensis. Next base: position 6,752 of record JAMZAV010004111.1, read on the forward strand.
GTAGCAGCCGCGGGACGATATCTACGTGGCTTTCATGGGCCTATTGGTAAGCATTTGTCTACCCCACGGGGGTTGGGGTTTGATACCCTTAGCTCGAACTTTTTTATTTTTACACCCACATATTTTTTTCAGGGGTGTTAAATGGGGAAAAAAAACATAGGGATTTTTTTTTTTTTTCTTGGGAAAATTTTTTAATGTTTTTACGCTTTTTGTTTGAAAAATTGCATTTTAAAAGTTTTATCTTTATAACTAGGGAAACGCCCCAGTCGTTGTTAAAAAAATGAATGAGCCCTGTTTGAGTACCCGGGTTTTTGGGTTTTTTTGGATTAAGGGCGCGTCAACCGTAGGTCAAAATGCACCACTCTAGCCCAAAGGGGGGGGGGGGAGGGGGGAAGGGGCCAAAGTGGGCAGAACCCCACGGGGAAGGGGAAAGGGGGGGTTTCTCACGTCCGGGGGGTCGCATCGTCCTTGTCAATGTTTTGTTGTGCATTGTCACGTCGACGGGGGGGCGTCAAGGGAAGGGGACAATTTTCCCCCACGAGATTGCCAGAGCCGCCCCCTAGTTTTTGGGGGGTAAGATACTCCGCTCTTTCTAGCTGTGTTTTCGAGGTGGGGCTTTTTCCTTGATCGCCTTTTCGATTGCAGAGCCATGCTCTGGGGCCCAATTCTACCCCGGGCCCGAAGTACCCGGAATCATTCCTCATACTGGGCAAGGGTAGATCCTTAGGTATGGGAGGGAAAGGGAATTCCCCGGGGACTCAACACTTTTCCACTCACCACTCGTTACAACGACTTTGGCGTTTTTCCCAGTATGAGACATTAAGAAATATCCAAAAAAAAAAAAAAATCCCTAACTCCCAGGACGACGTGAGAAAAAGTAAAAAGCTTCAACCCTTGGGTCATTTGTGCGTGCATGTGATATTTGACAGTTAAGGAAATTAAATGTTGTTGTTTTTTTTATTTATTTTCTAAGTTTAGTTTTATTTAGTTTTATAAGGGGTTTAAATTTGGTTAAAGGGGGGGTCACGTGAGGTCAATATTGCCTCCTGTGATAATTGTAGTTGTTTATTAGTTAGTTTTATAACTATGGGGGCTATATAATTTTCCAAAGAGGAGGAACGTAGGGGTGACGTGGGGAACGCGGGGTGGACAGGCTTGTGCTGGTCGGGAAACAGCCACACGCAAGGGGGAGGGCGTGGGAATTGGTCTTTTTCCACGTCGTAGTCGTCTTCGTCTGTGTCTCTCCCGTGTGGTCATTGTCGTCGTCGTCGGGGAGTTGGTCAAAGGGAAGGACAATGTTCCCCCGACGACGACCGCCAGAGCTCGCCTCTAGATTGGGGAGTAATATACTACCTTTATTGCTAGAGCTCCCTTCTAGCTTCGTGGAGAATATACTCCCCTCTTACTAGCTGATATTTGCGAGGTGGACCTTTTTTCTTGAATCGCCTTTTACGATTAGCAGAGCCATGCTCTGGGCCAATTCTACCCCGGGCCCAGACGGGGTTCAATATCTAAAGTTGCTTCTGTTTTTAATAATGTGTTAATTTAAATACAATCGCTTAGACCCAATCTAAATGTTGTTAAATGGTGGAAAAGATGTCGCTGCAGACATATGAACCTGAAGAAAATAGGACCAAACATAGTAGAGGTACTATAGCAAGGTATTGCAGCAGCAGCCTGATGACGACGACGTGAGAAACTAGGTCGTTTCAAACCGGTTAGGTCAAATTTAGGCCCCTGTGATTTTGTTTTATTAGTTTATTTTTATAAGCTGTTGGTATTGGTGTTTTTTTTTTTTTTTTTTAAACAGACAATTATTGAGATGAGAGTTAACGCTTTTTTTTCCACGATTAATTAAATGTGTTTGATGTGTGTTCAATATTTGGTTTTAAACAAATAACTTTGAAAGAGAAATTTAGAAGTTTGTCACAAATATAATCTCCGCCCACATCTGACTTGTTTGTTGAAACTAGATCATATGGCTCCCCCCAGTTGGAGTACGAACTGCTTGGGACCAGGGTAGTCACCCATTGGGCATCTTGTAGCGGGAAGATTAATAATAAAACATTTTCTTGATTGTCCCGTGATTATGTATGCTATCATTTATCATGTCAGAGTGTTAGGTGTGAATTTTGTGTATAGTTTAGTTTTTTGATTAAGGGCGCTTCAACCGGGTTTTAGGTTATATTGCGCCACTTGTGATATTGTAGGCCTAAGTTAATGAAATGAGTGCATGGTGCATTTGATAAATATATTTTTTTTCTGAATTTAAAAAATGAAAATAAAATGACTGAGATAATAATAGCACAGAAACAAAATTTTTTTTGAATTAAAATCTATGTGTATTTTATGTGAATTTTGTACAAAGAAATATTTGTAAGAATTATTTGTCTTGCTTGATTTGGTTTACTTGAATTAGAGGTGCGTCAAACCCTTAGGTCATAATGTACAACTCGAGCTAGTGGATATGGAGAGGGCCCATGCTGGTCAGAACCATGGTACAACGATATCTCTGTGTGGCTAGGTATGACACTGCGCATTTTCCGCCGCTAGTGTGACGTCAGCAAGATCGCAGCGGCCGTGCATAAGACTCACTTGTTCATTGCTTCGCTTTGTATTTTCCCAAACTATTTGGTGGACTAACGTCTGGGTTTTTCTGTATACACACACATTGTTTTTAAATACTGTTGCAAGTGACACCCTTTCTACATGTTTCCATTAGTAATAAGCTGGGATGGTTTTCATTAAAGCGATATCTCAACTTGCATTCGTTCAAATTCAAATCAAAAAAGATTCATGTGCCCATCTCTATGGATCTCTCAGAGCAGTGTGTATTCTTCCTTCTGGCTGCAAAGACTAGAAGTCTTTATGGAACAGTTCTGTGGTCCAACGACGACGACGTGAGAAACTAGGGCGCTTCAACCGGTTAGGTCATATTGCGCCGCCTGTGAATGAAAGGAAATGAGAAGAGTGAATGCAGGTATGTTTGATGATTAGATTGTTTTCTAAGTGTATAAAATAACAAAATAAATTGATGATGAAGAAAGTAATAGCAAAATAAATTTATGTATGTAAATGAAAATAAAGAAAAGAAAGAAATGTGTAAGATGTGAATTAAATTTTGTTAAATAGATTACTATGGATGAGAAATTAGAAAGTTTGTCGCCGTTATCATATGATAGAAGTTCTTCATATGATTGGGAGAGATCAAATTGCGTGCGCAAGGCATCATATTTGGCACATTCTGCTAGCATATGATGCACAGTTAAAGGTACATCACATGTGTCACATATGGGAATAACCTTTTTTCTGGTTAAGAGAGATTCCGTGTGTTAGGCGTGTATGGCCTATACGAATTCTAGACAATACCACCTCTTCTCTACGTGAGAGTCGAGACGTAGGTGGACGAATTTTGTTAGTCAATGTGGGCATCACACTATGCAATTTGTTATTTTGCAACACATCCCACGATGCTTGTCGCAAATCCAACAATCTTTGCTTGTATCCACTCTTGACATCTGGAACGGGAACTAGATTGAAATCAACGTCGCGACGCTGGGAAGCTCCTTAGCACCCGATCAGCGTGTTCATTTCCCTCTATGCCCACGTGTCAGGTATCCAGCAAAACTCTATTATATATCCCTTAGAGGTTAGTTTTTCTAAATAGAATTGGATGTCTTGTACCAAATGATGACTAGAATACATGAGTTTTATAGCTTGAAGTGAACTTAAGCTATCTGAACACAAAGGGTATTCTCCACAACGACAGCGTAGAATGTATTTAAGAGCTTCACGGATGGCGAATAACTCTGCAGTGAAAACTGAACACACGTCGCTTAGCCTGAAACGTTCAGTTAAGGTGGAGCAAATAAAAGGCACTACCAACCTTGTGGTCAATTTTGGAGCCATCTGTGAATCCCAAAAGTAAACCTTTGATGTTCATGGCAAATCTTTCTAAAGTTAATTTTGAATACACTATCGCAAGTAGAGTTTTTATCAAAACGACAAAGGTCAAATATAATAATCGGCTCTGGTGTAAACCAGGGCGGGTTATTGCTAAATACAAAATTAAAAACTTTTGGCAGATGAAATTCTATAAGATTAAAAAAAAGTTTACATCTTAATCCCGTTGGAAGAGATGCCTTGGGTTTGTTATCAAAGTGTCTGACATATGTCGTGTTAAAAACATTCTGATTTGCTGGATGGTTAGGCATAGCTTTAATTTTCATTACATATGTACCCATCAAGAGGTTTCTCCGTTCTGCTAAGGAGGACACACCCTGACTCGGCATACAAGCTGACTACCGGGCTTGTTCGAAATGCACCAAGAGCAATACGAAGACCACAATGGTGACAGTGTCTAGAAGTTTAAGGGTTGTGTTACTTGCTGAAGAGTACGAAACATCCATAGTCCATCTTGGAGCAAACTAGAGATCCGTAAATTCTCAACATGCAAGTCCTATCTGCACCCCACGATGTATTACTGAGAACTTTCAATAGGTTGATTTTCAACATGCATTTTTTGCGTAACTCAACAACGTGGTCTTTCCAATTAGCTTTTTGTCAAACACCATGCCGAGAAGACGGACATTTGTTTTGAATAGAAGTTCTACATTGTTAAACGATAGTTGTGGGTCATTTTGGATTCCTTGAAGACGGCAAAAGTGAATGCACTGAGTTTTTTCGGGAGAGAATCGTGTCCCCCGCTTTCGAGCCCATTCACTTATATTGTTCAATCCAATTTGCACGTGTCTTTGAGCTGTTGATAAATTTACCGATCTGTAGAAGATTCCCAGGTCATCAACAAATAGGCACGACATTAGGCTCTTTGGGATACAATTCACTACACTGTTTATTCCAATAGCAAACAGTGATACCGACAAGACCGAGCCTTGTGGTACACCTGTTTCCAGTGAGAACGAGTCTGACAAAACATTGTTAACACGCACTTTGAAAGTTCTATCTTTAAAAGTTTTCTAAAAATTTTGGCATGTGCCCTCGAAAACCCCACTCGTGAATCTGTTGAAGAATATTATATCTCCATGTTGTATCGTATGCTTTTTCAATGTCAAAAAGCACACCAACAACATGTTGTTTTGCAACAAACCCTTCTTGAATAAACGTCTCTAATCGAACCAAGTAGTCGATGGTGCAACGACGTTGACGAAATCCACATTGGACGTTCGCCAATAAACCGCGTGTCTCCAGCATCCACATTAATCGTTTGTTGATCATTTTTTCGAACAATTTGCAAAAGCAACTTGTCAGAGAAATAGGGCGATAAGAAGTCGGCATCGACTTATCTTTTGTGGGTTTGAGAAGTGGAATTGAGATGGCACTACGCCAACTATCGGGAAATATGTCAGACAACCACAAAATATTTTTTAAAAAAAATAATAACTTCCAATGAGGGATCAGTCAGGTGCACAAACATGTCGTTGTGCATTTTGTCTTCTCCCACAGATGTGCGACGTAATGAGCTTAACGCCATACGGAGTTCCCACAAAGAGAACGCTCTGTTGTATGGCTCATCGTTTTCAGATGAGAAATTAAGTTTTCGAGCTTCTGTAAACTGCTTGTGTGCTAGAAATTCTGCATCATATCGTGCATTACTGCTTACCGATGCAAAATGTGTACACAGTACTGAAGCCACATCTGCTGGAGTAGTAACTTTTTGCCCGCCATCCTTGATAGCGGGTATGGTGTTTACCTGGACGTCCACTAATTGATTTAATCCTTTTCCACACCATCGTGGAAGAGGTGCTGTAATTTATAGAAGATACATACTCTTGCCATGACTGCTTCTTACTATGTTTGATAATTCGTCTCGTTTTCGCTCTCTCCGCGCTTGAAATTGATTAAATTTTCAAATGTAGGAAATGTATTTAATTTTTTTAAAAGCTGCTTTCTTTTCCTTGATGGCCCAATGCACAATCTTTGTTTCCACCAGGGGACGACACGACGACGTTGTTCACCACTAGTCAGTGGTATACTAGCATATGCTGCATCAAGCAAGCATTTACTCACATTATTGACAAGCACGTTGGGGTCACGAGAACTAGTAAAGTCCACCTTGAGCAAAGAGACTTCACTAATTTCCTGGAACTTTCCCCAATCAGCTTGCGCAAGTCTCCATCCCTGACCTGGATTGTGTGGCCTATTGTAGTTTAATACATTCACCTGAATTGGAAAATGATCACTTCCATGTAAATCATCAAGCACATTTAGCTCGAGATCAAGCGATAGCAATGGTGTACACATGACTAAATCTATGGCTGAAAAAGTGCCAGAATGTGACGTGAAATGAGTCATCTGGCCCGTGTTCAACAATGAAACATCATTGTGTTGTAGAAAATCTGCTACAACACAACCCCGTTGATCAGAAACTACTGATCCCCAGTCAGTATGGTGAGCGTTAAAATCACCACCCAAGATTACGGGTCCATGTAATTGATCCGACAATGCCTCCAGATCGCGTCTGCTAATGATTAATGGTGGTGGAATGTAAATACAGCATAATGTGGTTTCATTTGGAATGTAAGCTGTAACGGCGACGGCCTGAAGGCGAGTTGTCAATGGAATTTGAGTGGCATACACAGAGTCATGCACCAGAATGGCAACACCTCCCTGTGCACGTTCACCTCCCATATAATCCTTACGATAGATTGTATAATCCTTAACCGTAAGGTTATCAGTTGGTTTGAAAAAAGTTTCTTGTAATAATAAGATCAAGGGTTGTGTGTTTTGTAAGAGTAGCTGTAGCTCTTCTAGATTTGCATAGAATCCTCTACAATTCCACGTTATTAGTGTAGCCATTTAAGTTTATAGATGTTGTATGTATCTTAAATACAGCTGTTATTTTTTAAATTTCACTTTATGGGTTTTTAAAATATCAAAAGGATTCTCATCCATTAACCGATCCTCCAACATGTCATCAGTAAGTGACGACGTGGATGGGCTGTTTTTTGGTTGGGAATCTTTAAAATCCTCTTACATTTGGACCCACTAAAACCTCTAATGGCTTCTGTGTTTTTGACTTTTTTGGTGATTTAGGTAAATTTACTGCAACTTGAAATCAACATTGCTGTTGACGTCTTGCTGGTGAATAAATTTAACCTAATTTTCACTCGGAATTTGAGATCGAGTCAAGGAAATTAACTCTTGTAAGAGTTTCCCTGCTCCTGTTGTTGCTTTGCTTGTTCTTTTAATTGATCTTGAAGTGATTTCTGTATCACAAGCAATGCTTCAATAGTTTCCTTTAGCTTTGCGTTCTCCTGAACCAAGGTGATGTCTTCAACATGGCTGAAAGCCGCATCAGCTTGGGGATTTATAGGTTTGGTTTTAGAGATGTTCTGTGTTGTTTCCTGATTAGTTGCAATTATGCCTCTACTATTTGATGTTACAGCTTGCGCAAATGATACTGGAAGATTAGATGGTGTGGTAATTGTCTATACCTTTTCCTTGCCTCATGAACATTAAGTTTTGTCAACCGCCATTATCTCACAAATCTTCTTCTCTTCCGTCCATCTAGGACAATCACGGGAAGAAGAAGCATGTGGACCACTACAATTGACACATTCGTTTTGGATGTTCACACTGCACTTCACCATGAGATTTGAAACCGCAATTCCTGCAAATAGGTTCAGACTTACAGACATTCTTGGTGTGTCCAAATCTTTGACAGGTGAGAGCATCTCATGGGGTTGGTATATAGGTTCTGACATCTAAAATGTGGTATCCCACTAACACCTTTTCAGGTAAGTCCTTAGTGTTAAAGGTGAGGATTGTTGTGCCAGTTGGAAATTCTTCTCCATCAACACGGGTCATTATTCTATACAAGTCAATGACACCTTGTTTGGAGAGTTCCCCTTTAATTTCCTCATTGGTAACATATTTTAGATCAGAACAACTAATAATTCCTTTAGAATTATTAAGTTGTTCATGCGGCTTAACTTCGATTTCAAATAGGTAGTCAAATTTGGTGGTTTTAAGTAATAGTTCAGACTGCTTATCATTAGCAGTCTCAACCAGAAGCAATCCATTTCGCAGTTTCCGTACTGATTTTACAGTACCTGCTACTCCTTGAATCGCTTTTGCAATTGCAACTGAGGATATTTTAAAAAATGTTGTGTTCTCTTTTAAGGATTTTATTGTCAAAATTCTTGGTAATTTTGTACTAGGTTTATAGTTTTTGACCATAGTGTCAAGTGTTATTTCTGGTTCAAATAAAGACCTAGGTCTTTTCTTTGTTGGTAATTGTTGTTTTGGGGATGGGAAATGGGGTGATTGGGGTGATTAAGATTTTCCATAGTAGAAAAGGGGACAACCTTCAAAATTTCCCGGAAAAAGACTCAACTAGCCCACGTTGGTTCTACCACATAGGGCCTTGTAAAACATTAAAGATTTCTTTTTTTCATCAGGATGGTATGTAGGAAAGAGCCAATTTTGTGTCCGGACCAAAGACATAGACGCAATAGATCTTTTACCAGTGTGGTCGGCTCCCGACCCTTCTCTTCCCATAGCTCTCCACATTGGTACATACAACCTACGCAATCTATGTCCGGGCTGCCCAATGTGCAACATAATGGTGACAAAATGTTGCACTAGCCGATTGACCCAGGTGGGCTAGTTCTGAATCTCCCGTCTATGATAAAGCAGGTGGCCAAAGTTGCGTGTTGGTCCATGTTTCTCGCAAGAAACATTTTCCTCAACAACCAGGATCCCCTTTTCCACCGGCACGGGTCGCACCGCACGGCAAACACGGCGGTAGACGTTTAGAACACAAAGGGGGCCAGCATTGAGGGTGAAGAGTAGAAAAGTAAAAAAGAAATAATAGATATGATTGTAGAGTAAATGTGCGTGTGGGAAAGTAAAAATTTATTGCATGAGAGCCCCCTTTGCGGTCTCCAGTCACCTCAAGATCTTATTTTGAGGGGTCCACACCGACTGCCTTTTTGTCGCCTTTTACGATGAGCCGAGGAGGAATGCTCGGGGCCTATTCTACCCCGGACCCAGACGGGTCAGTTCTGTATCTCGTTTCGTGAAGAGTTCGTTCGAGTTATCTAGTTCGCTCGTTTTTGTGTCAAACATATCCATCCGAAGTGAATTTTGTGTTAGTGGGTTTATGGACGTATAAAACGATAAAATGTTGATTTTCCTCGAGTGTAAAAACGCCAGTCAGTGTACGTAGACGAAAATAATATTAGGCCTATTTTTTCGTATGGCGTGTCCAAAATTAATGATAATTTTAATAGACTTTAAAAAAAGTTATAAAAGTAAAAGAAAATTTATAAACCCGACGATTCCTTTACTTTACGTCGTCAAATAAGTTTTTAGATTCAATAAAAAGTCCTTACAACTACATTGACAGAGAAAATATCATAATATTTTTACTAACGCGATTGTGCATCTGAATCAGATAAAACAACAGAGCTGAAGATCGTCCAACTAAAGAAAATGCAGACGGAAAAAAACATTCGTGAGTGCGGAAATGTTTTATTTAATGATTATATTGAAGAATTGGGTTATATTTATTAGGTATGCTCAGCGGATGGCGATGTAAGTTGATTTACAAATTGTTACAATCAACTTTCAAGGAGATTGCTCGAGATTTTATAAGGTTTTATTCCCGTGTCTTAATTACATTCCGTGGAGTAATGGGGGGTATACGGCGTAAACTCAAAAATAAATATTGCCCCTCCTTTATACCGAAAAAAAAAATCGGGGTATACGCTGAAACGCTGTATATTTTCTTGGTAGGCCATGTGCCCAATCAAGTCACAGAACAAAATGATATAATTTTGCAATCACAAAAATCATTAACCACCAACAACCACTAACAAAATTTATTCAAAATATCAAACCTTTAAAATACTCGCAAAACACTCAAAAGAATCGGGAATAACCCGGGGCTGTGTGCCCTGGACCCGCATTGACTGGGGTCCTCTCCTCCTCCCCCCACACGATCCCTAATGTACAAAGGCATGTACTTTGTCAAGGAAGAGCGTAGATTACACATAAATAAAATTTTAAATTACAACACGATACACAATATTATATTAAATAAAAGAAAATTTAAAACTTATGACCGAGGCCACTACTTACTTAAAAAATATTATAATTTTGATGAAACAGTTGTGCTTATTTGTCCATTTTATCTAGCTATTTCGAATATTAATCCGTTATTTGAATTAGTCTAATATGTTGTGTTTCTTGTAATCGATTTATAATTGAGTGGTTACATTTTTTTTGGGTTTGTAGGCCTAATCCAATTTTTCGGAAATTCTCTCCACCCAACACATTTTTTTAAATCATATTATAGTTTTAATTAATAACAGTTATTTAAAATCAAATGTTATATCTCGGGTGCGATCGGGGGTTTTGGAAGATTTGACACACCCTTTAAACGATAAAATCACGCACGGATTTCTTTATTTGTTATAATTTATAAATAAACTATCATCCCCAAAAGGGTAAAACTTTTTAGTTGTGAGTATGCATCGTATTACGGCTAACATAAGTAATTAACTGTTAAGGAAGGTCATAAAAACTATCTATCCACATAATTACTGAACACAATGTACTGGTTTCAAAATGTATGATAGATTTAAGTTCGGACAATGAAAAGTTATTACGAATTTAGTTGACTACGATAGTGGGGTTTTATCACGCGCCAAACGGCAGCCGTCTCGAGGAGCGATCTAGATTACGTCATGCGCGGACTGGACCGCAAACGCGTTCACCGGAATGCCAGACCTGGGTAAGGAAAGAATATCATTGGATCATGGCTGACACCCTTTTTTGGAGGATGTTCCAGCAAAACTTCTCGCTGGAGCGAAGGATCCTTCGCCGCATCGCGCGGCTTCCTCCGATGACGCGGAATGAAGCCGTGTATACGCAAACCGGCGTCGGTGGTATCAGCTCTCGACTCGACACCCTCGCAGGGCCTTACGTGCAACGTCTTCACGCAGGCGGCAGAAATGAGCTTTACGACCTCGTTTCGCGCCTCAAGCCTTCAGACCTCTACCCGCTTCAAGTACCCTTATTTCCCCCTTTTGCCTCTCAATTCGTCCCAACTCAATAAATATTTTGTTCTCTAGTTGTCTTTCATGTAACACTGTAATCACTGTTTCACGCTCAGAGGGCCACACTTGCCCTGCATTAGCCTTCCTGCCTTATGGGCAGGTAAAATACAATAAAAAAAAATTATAGCCGGGTTCCCATTAGTTTGGGCACCCTACCAAACGAAGCTTACAAAGCTAAAAAACATTTCCAACGACGACGAAACTAGGGCGCTTCAACCGGTCAGGTCATATTGCTCCGATTGTGATATTAAAGTTAATGATATGAGTTTTATGGTGTGTTTATTTATTATATTGTTTCAAGTATATATATAAAAAAAAGAATATTTAAAAATCCGTGTGGATCTTCTGCCTCGGCCAAGAGCACTGGCTAAGGGTTTTGCGTCTCCCGATTACCCTCATGGGTTGATTGGATTGATTTAATATTACTTAACATGTCATATTAATGCACTTTGGGCTAATCGAGACGATGAGGGGTGATAGATGAGGGTGAAGTATGAAAAGAAGGGAGAGGGGAAAACCCGGGAAACCGGGACGTAGCCTACTGCCGAGCAGACGTCGGGGAGAACGAAACCGTTTTCACAACTTTCGAACCCTCCATCTGCTCTAACCAGCGGTATACGTGATTTTCAAGTTTGAGCGGTCACCCACTCTGCTCATGGGCCATGCCTGATTCTGCTTAACCTCGGTTTCGAGTGGTAATGGTTTTAAAAGAACTCGGCTAATCCGCTGGCTGATCAACATTTGGGCAGTAATTGACCTTCTACGAGTATGTTGTACTCCAGAAGAGAATTGACCATCTGTTTGATTCATTTCCCTTGAGCCCAAGATTTGCAGTCTGAATGTTTCACGATTGAGGAGAGGATGAAGTATAGCGTGCTGGGAAATACATACAAAGTATTGAAAGGTATGTTTTTAGGTATTCTACCAAATATTTTTAAAATTGTTGATCGTGATAGAAAATCTACTTTTTAATAAACTCATTGGAAGTTCCTAGATTAATTCTGAAGCATTTAGAAAGTCATTTATGTGGCAGAGGCGTATCCTATTGGAATTCAATTTCTTTTGATATTAGAAGCCAGTTTACTGATCTAGGAATTTTACAATTTAAAAGTAAAACTGAAGCAATGATAATGAATCAAAGAGCAAAGAATTGATTTTTACTATTTTTATTTGTAGGTTATTGTCTGTGCATTTGGTGTAATGTTAATTACCTTCATAAGTTCTTGTTAAAGATTTTGCTTTTCTCTTTGTTTGTTCATTATTGCTTGATTTTTGATATAAACAATATATTTTCAATTATATTTTCTGCCTAGATTGTCTGGTTCCGCCCACTGATGGAGCTTGCAACTTGAGTTAGGTGTCCTGTAGCATTTCTGTGGTCAGTTTGACATGAACAATTTTAAATAATTATATATATATATGAGTCAAGATTTTTGGACTAAAATGTTATCAAGATTTGAACACAAAAAATGAAGATTGATCACAAGAATAAAGATTTCGCGTTCGGTGGTTTCTTCCGCGAAAGTTTTTTGATTATACTCCCTGATTTGCTGTTCCTGATTTTTGCCAAACCTCATATTCGTTTGAGTGGGATCGTCTAATAAATCAGTTTTTTCTTTTCGTTTTTCTTTTTTAATGTTTTTTTTTTCTTCTTTTCTTTCTTTTTCCTTTTGTTTTTTTCCCTTTCTTTTCTTTTCTTTTCATTCTACACCCTTTTTTATATTTGATTCATTCATTAAATGCATGTAATATATTTTTTTTATTTGTTACCAAAATTGTTGTGTTTAAATGCAATGTTGTTGTAATGCTACTATTTCAAATATTTACGAAAATGTAGTTTATTGTTGTTTCTGCATCTATGTAATTAGATTTTTTAGTTGTCCTCCTTTGTAAATCAGTTTTTATAACTGAATAGGATAGACGTTAAATAAATAAATAAAATAAAAATAAATAAAATTGGATGAATCACATCTGCAAATATCTCATCCAAGAGTATTTCATTCTAGCCGGGTAACCATTAGCGGATACCCTACACGAAGCTTACACGTTAATATATATACATATATGACTTACGACGACGGGAGAAATTAGGGCGCTTCAACCGGTTAGGTCATATTGCTCCGCCAGTGAATAATAAATATCGAGCCCTATTTCCAACTACGTCTGGTACGGGGTGGGATAAAACGGGGAGGAGGGGCCCATGCTGGTCAGAATCAGACATGGACGGGTAAGGGGAGGAAAGGAGGGGTTCTCACGTCGCGGTCGTCATTGTCTTCGTCATCGTTCGTGGTGTTATTTTCGCCATCGTCGTCGAGGGGTCGTCAAGGGAAGGGCAAGGTCCCCAACGACGATTGACAGAGCTCGCCTCTATTTTCGGGGAGTAAAATACTACTCATACCAGCTGATGTTTGCGAGATGGACTTTTTCTCTTAAATCGCCTTTTACGATTAGCAGAGCCATGCTCTGGTCAATTCTACCAATTCTACATTATTTATTTAAATATATAAAAAATAATTATGGATATTAAATGTTGGTTAATGAATTTACTTTGAATGAGAATTAAGAAATTACGTTCTTTAAGTTACTTATTATGATTTTCTGCAGGTTGTTCAATTAAGATATGGGCTTTAGGATTTATTGTGTATAGTAATATAACAGATGTGGTGAGTGTTAGTGAGTCTTCTTGGTGGCGTGACTGTCAGGGAAGCAAAGTCTCACGTCAAGCCCTGTTCTCACCCTGGACACGATTCCAACCGCGGGCGACTCCACGATTAACAATAACCCTTGTTATATTTGTTAGATTTTATTTTTTATTTTTTTTATGTTGTTATATTCTTTAATATCATTTTTAGATTAAATAATTATTAATGGGCTTAAATATAATATTTTTTTGATTTTTAGTTTATTTATAAATCACAAACATTTGCCCCCAAATTTCAAATGATTTAAAACACAGCACAAAATGTATAATATAAACTTTACAAATTGACACAGCACACCAATGTTCAATCTCATAGTGTTGTCGTTCCTACTAGAAATTTAAGGCATTGAATTGTGTCACAAGGAAGTTTCAATAAGTGTTTTGTCAGAAATTACACCTCAAGGTGTTAAACAGCGAAACAGCTGGTGATTAATTTTATTTTGCCTAACGACTTTATAATTACAATATTGATAATCGAGACGATGAAATCGTGATAGATTTAGGGTGCATGACAATTATTAAACCCTGGCGTATGCGGGACACGAACCCGCGTCCTCGTAGTGTCAAACACTTCGAAGTGATACCAAGGACATTACCCCGCGTGAGAAACTAAAGGGGGCTTCAACAGAATGTGTCATATTGAGCCGCATGTGACATTTTTAGTGAAAACATTGAAAACTTTCTTGTTTGTTGATGGGAAGATAATTTTTTCTGAGTTTCTAGCAGAAAGTGATTGAATCATAGGATTATTTTCATAAACGGCGCATCAACAATTTGGTCATAATGCGTCACTTGAAAAAACAACAATGATACTGACGACGATGTGAGAAATTGCGCCGCCTGTGTTAATGAAAGTTTATGAATTTTCGTTGTGTTTGATGATTATTTTTGTTGAGCAAGAAATGTGTTTAAATAAATTATTTTAAATGATAAATTTGGATAGTTTGTCGCCGTTATCAAATGATTGAAGACTATGTTTTTGATGTTTATTAGGTTTAAGGTCGCGTTAGCCGGTAGGTCATAATGCACCACTCTAACCTAGGGCTGGGGGGGGGGGGTAGAGGGAGGACCCATGCTGGTCAAAACCAGCCACGGGGAAGGGGAGGAAAGGGGGTTTTCACGTCGTGGTCGTCATGGTCTTCGTCATCGTTCGTGGTGTTATTATTGTCATTGTCTTCGAGGGTTCGTCAAGGGAAGGGGTCAAGTTCCCCGACGACGATTGCCAGAGCTGGCCTCTATTTTCGGGGAGTAAAATACTACCCTTCATACTCGCTGATGTTTGCGAGGTGGACTTTTTCTCTTGAATCGCCTTGTACGATTGGCAGAGCCATGCTCTGGGCCAATTCTACCCCGGGCCCAGACGGGGGAATTAGTTCGGTGACTGAGTGGGAAGGCTCTAAGTACAAATGTGTTTAATTTTTATTTAAAAACAATGCTGGCTAGACCCAACCACAGACCAATCGTGAGACTGGACACTTAAAAAATAATTTCTTATATTTACAGAGTATGGTTTGCTTATTTGAGTGAAGGGTGCGTCAACCGTTAAGTCATAATACTCAACGCTATATCCTAGGGGATATGGGGAGGAAAACCCCATGCTGGTCTGAACCAGCTACGAGTAAGTGGAGGAAATGGGGATTTTCACGTCGCAGTCGTCATCGTCTTTGTCATCGTTTGTTTTGTCATGGTCGTGATCGTCGGAGAGGTCGTCAATGGAAAGGAGAAGGGTCACCGACGACGAATGCCAGAGCTCGTCTCTTGTTTCGGAGAGTCATATACTCCCCTCTTACTAGCTGAGAGATGGACTTTATCTCTTTTTTCGCCTTTTACGATTAGCAGGGCCATGCTTTGGGGCCTAATTCTACCCCTGTCCCAGACGGGGTTTAAAAAATTCAACCAAGACCTTGGCGCAGACATACATAAATCGTGAGACTAAATGCCGACATACCATGCATTTTCACATCCTGGCCTTCACTATTAGGCCTCCCTATAGTCCAAGTTTAAGATTGAATAAGTTTTCATTTTTATTTGGATGAAGGGCGTGTCAACCGTAGGTCTTAGTGTACCTTTAGCCAAATGGATACAGAGAGGTTAATCCCATGCTGGTCAGAACCAGTCATGGGTGGAAAGGGTGAGGAAGTCAAGTTGTGGATGTCATCGTCGTTGGGGAGGGGAGGTCATTATACGTATGGAGAGGGGTTCCCGACGACGACTTCCATAGCTAGCCTCAAGTTTCGGGGAGTCGGCAGACACCAAAGAGTTGAACCACTTGTGGCAAAAGTTTATCATATATAGTTTGTTAATTTCCAAATTATAAAATAGATGATACGACAACGTGAGAAACTAGGGCATTTAAACCCGGGGAAGGTATAACTGCAACCGCCTGCGATATCGTTATAATGTTTTTTATTTTTTTAATCATAAGAATATGATAAATACGGTAGTTGTAATTTAATTATTTCATTAAAAAGTGAAATATGTTAGATAATTATTACTTATGGTGTTACAAATAACCTGAATTAAACTATTTTTGTGGACGTTATTTTGTTTATTTTGTAAATTGTAAAAAGGTTCGTCTGATGTTATGAGGCACATTTAACTGAAAACCACAATATTTCGAAGTGAGGTTCTCCTTGGGGATGTTCCACATGTTCATAGGGAGAGTTAAATCTGAGATGCTGGGGGGGTGAGCAGATTTCTTTCTAGAGGCCCAAGAGACTGCCTAGCTATACCGTACACTCAGTCTTCAGAAACGAGGGCGCTTGCAACTGGTTAGGGCATATTGCGCCGCCTTTTGATATTTGTTTGTTACAAAATTAAGAAAGCTAATTTTTTTTTTAAATTTTTAATTGTTTGCTCAGTTTATAGAAATAAAATTAATGATAAAATGATGGAAAAAGCAAAGTAAAGGTTACTTTTTGGTTTTCTATTTAATCGTTATACCATAATATAAATCAGACCGAAAAACGGCTGCCTACAACGAAATTATATTCTCTTTTAAGAAACCTCTTGCCTTGACGTTGCTATAGCTTTTTTTTGGGTTCAAGGGCGCGTCAACCGTGGGTCATAATATGCCACTACAAACTAGCCGATGTGGAAGGAACCATCACTGTGCTGGACAGAAAACCCGTCACGGGCAGGGGTTCAAGAGGAAGTCTCTCGCGTCGCTAGCCAGAGCTGGACTCCATCTCTTTCCTCGTCAACTAGGACTAGCAGAGCCATGCGCTGGGCTAAGAGTTCGCCTGCAACTTGCCGAGTAGGCTTCCTGAATTACACTAAAACAACTTGCAAGAAACTGTATGACTGCTTTACAGTTAGGTCATAATATGCCACTCTAGCCCAGGGATTGGGGAGGAGGACCAAGGTTTTCAGAGACCAGCCATGGGTAGGGGGGGAAAGAGGGGTTCTCTCGTCGCATTTTGTCATGGGTTTCGGGGTGGGGGTCCCCCACGACTACTGCAAGAGCTCGCATCTACTTTCTTCTTCTTCTAATTGCTAGCTGTTTGTTTTTCGAGATGGACTTTATCTCTTCCCAGGCATTTATGATTAACAGAGCCATGCTCTGGGGCCCAAAAACTTCCCCGGGGATGGGTTTTGACATGCAATGTTGGGGCAGAACCAGCATTTGATCGCAGGGAGAGTGAGCGTGAAAAGAACAAACGTCCAAACAAATAGAACTTAAATAAATATTTGAGCGTTTGACATCCATGAGTAACAAGAGAAAAGTTAAACACTTTCAAGGTAAACCAACCAAATCTGGCTTGCTGAATATTTTCGTTATATGAAAAACCCAACCAACCAAACCCGCCTAGACAATAAAAAGTGACCAATCCAAGATTCCTATTTATCTGAAAGAACAGCTCACAATAAAACAGACCCCAAAACCCAAGAGGACTTCTTTTTTCGTTATCACACAACTGTGATTAATCTTTTCCCGAAATACAAAATGAAAGTAATTTAGTACAGAGAAATCAACACGACTTTGCGGGTGTGAATCCAATCAAACACAGACAAAACTGGCGTCTGTTCTCAACAATGCCTTATCCACAGCCCTTTAAACATGAAACATTATTTTCCTACGCGGCTACGGCGAATAACGCATCGTGATGCTACGCCCAAGAAAATAGTGCGCAATAGTTTTATTTTTATTAACTACAATTGTTTACAACTTTTTAATATTGCCATAGTTGGAATTGGACAAACGAATTCTAAAATGTCTGGGTGTGTATTTAAAGTGTATTTCTTCTCTTAGTACTGTGTATTTTCCCCACACTCCGGCTCCATGCGGCCCTGGTCTTGGCGTCGGAGCAAAGAGCTCAGATAAAAGAACCTCCGTGCCTAACATTATTATTGTTTCTACGGTGTTTGGTACAAGCAGAGTCGATAAAGAAGTTTCAACGGGGAAACTTCTTTATCAACTCTGTTACTCGGCGCGCGTCGTGAAAGGTATCAACAATCGCGTTGGTTTATAAGTGTATTTATAAGTATACACAGATCTCTTTCCTGTGCTTTTACTTTGGGTTTCTATGCCATTATTATTTTGAGACTAGTAGCAAATGGTGTAAATCATTTTAACATAAAATACGTTTGTGTCATTTAAAATAAATGAATAATGTATTTTTTTTTTGATTTAGGACGCGTGAACCGTTAGGTCATAATGCGCCACTCTAGCCTAGGGGGGGGGGGAGGAGGGGCCCATGCTGGTCAGAACCAGCCACGGGAAAGGGGAGGAAGGGGTTTCTCACGTCGCGGTCGTCATCGTCTTTGTCATCGTTCGTTGTGTCATTGTCATCGTCGCCGGGGGGCGTCAAGGGAAGGGGACAAAGTCCCCGACGACGATTGCCAGAGCTCGCCTCTAGTTTCGGGGAGTAAGACACTCCGCTCTTTCTAGCTGATGTTTGCGAGGTGGACTTTTTCTCTTGAATCGCCTTTTACGATTAGCAGAGCCATGCTCTGGACCAATTCTACCCCGGGCCCAGACGGTCAGAACTCAGAACCAGCCACGTGTAAGGGGAGAACGGGGGTTCTCAAGTCGCGGTCGTCATCGTCTCTGTCATAGTTTGTTGTGTGATGTCATCGTCGTCGGGAGGTCATCAAGGGAAAGGAGATGTGTAACCGACGACGATTGCCAGAGCTCGCCTCTAGTTTCGGAAGTAATAAACTCCCCTCTTAAACTAGTTTATGTTTGCGAGGTGGACTTTTTCTCTTCAATCGCCTTGTACGATTTAGGGGAGCCATGCTCTGGTCCAAATTCTACCCTGGGCCAGACGGGGGAGAACACACAAACACAACACAACAGTTGGTATCATTGCAATAACAAATAACTTTTCAACCCACAAACAACCCTCTGAAATCTCAGTTGTTCTAATTATTCCCAAAATCGTATTTTTAAAAACTTAACTCGCATGGTATCTAAGGTAAGCTTATGTTTAGGTAATTTTCAAGGGAAAAATATTTGAATTGTTAAAAATTTATTTCTTGTTTGGACCGACATTAATAGTTAATGTTTTCTCCCAGATTTTTTTAGGGAAACGCCTTATATTGGCACATGGTTTGTTTTTATGATTCCCACTTGTTGTTAACTTTTAGTAAAAATGTCACAAGTTATAAGACAAGTCTTTGTTCGCTCTCGATGGTGTCGGCTCCAGGGGTTTGGGATTAGTCCCGTGGAACAAGCGTAAAAAACATTTCAATCCGGAAACCAGCACCAAAATTTAGGAGCAGGTAAAAAACATATTTTAGAATGTTTTTTTCAGGGGGACACGCATGGTAGCAAAAAAGTCCCCCTGTCATGGCGTCCACAAGAGGCCGCCAAAATAATTCTTAAAATTGCTGTAACTCAAGAAGTAATCATCAGATTGGGATAAACTAGGTTTTGTTTTATTTGGTTTTAATGCTCTAAAAAAAATGTCATCAGAAATTTTAAACCCTAAATACAATAGTTTTAATTATATTTATATATTATTACAATGTTTGCAATTATAGCACTTTTTGGTTTTATATATAATTATTTATACGTAGAATTCGCTAGATTGTCATAAAAATTTTTAGACTATACTAAAATAACGCCAATAAATCCAAAATTTTAAGTCCCGAAACGAAATTTTTGTAACATTTTTATTAATTAATTAATTAATTAAGCATTAATTAAATCCCAATTAAAAAATTTCTTATTACGTACCAAACTCACGTAGTGGGATCACAAAAAGAACAATATGACCACAATGAACCAAAAAAATATGAATTCCAAAAATTTATTCCAATCGCTTTCCTATCAATTAAATGAATTAAATTAATTAAAAATAGTGACAATAATCTCAATTAATTTTGTAAAATTTACACAATGTGGTCGAACTTGGTATCATTTTAAAGCTAGTTTTAAGGCAAATAAATGTAATGAAAAATTAAATTAATTAAATTAATTAATCACCGAATTAATTACATTTTAGTTAAATTATCCCACTTTTGACATATGTATTGTTATGTATACCTAAAACTCGATCAATCGTCATAAAATATACTACTTTACTGACATAATGCAATGATTCCGAATTGTCATGTCCCGAAACAAAATTCCTATAACTTACCGTTTAATTAAGAAATTAATTGAAGAATTACTGAAATTTTCAATAATTGTTGTTGTCACTCAATTATCACATACAAAATGCCAACAGAATTATCAAATATAAAAAATGCGAGTATAATTATAAAAATTTATAGTCCCAAAATTAAGTTCATGCTACTTTCCCGTTAATTGAATTAATGAATGAATTAAATAAATTATTATTATTAAATCATTCTGTTCGGTGCAGCCACAGAGAGCGGACGTGGTTTGTAACCGGTCTGAGAGAACTACAGGCCTATGGCTGAAGTTTGTTTTAGGCCTAATCGTGTGTTTGTGAATTACTGTGTACTTTTTCTTTTCTCTCTCTCTGAAAAGACGAAAGTTAAAACAAGAATTAAGAAAAACGAAGACGGTGATCAGGATAGTCCGAGTGTAGACAAAGGTGCAGGGAGTTTCGTTTTCGCGGACTTTGACGTTATCTCGCAACAGTTGGAAAGCATTCAAGAAGATGCCTCGGGTTTCCGACTTTGGCCTCGGCAGTGAAAATGTTGATTGCGCCTATGACTGAAATTAGCAAATTTTGCAAAAAAAACAGATCTTATGCTTGGTGAGTCGATAAATGCTAATCAACGTCTGTCTGAGAAAATAGATACTCTCTTAGCTGAGCTTAGTTCGTGTAAGAAAGAAAATAAAGAACTGAAAGACGAAATAAACGCCTCGCATCCAAGTCAACGATCTCGAGCAATATTCGAGAAATTATAATATTGAGGTACAGGGTGTTCCGGCAACTCCAGGAGAAGATACGTATTCAATAGTGAAGATTATTGCTGACTGTGATAGGCAGTGATATCATCACTGACGATATCGAGTATTGTCATAGACTTCGGGTCACAGATGGCAACCGAGGATAAGCCTGCGCCCATTGTTGTCAAGTTCTCTACTCGCGCTGTGTGAAGGAGGATATTGTCACGTTGAGAGGTTTGATTAGCCCTTTGGTATGGATGTTATTTACCAAAGTAACTATTGTTTTGGGGAACGTAGCTGATATTTGTTACACAGGCTAATCTTCCCAACGGTGACCGAGATCGATAGGTATAAACGGGTGATGACTTCTAGGACATGTATTAGGAGATTTAACATGAACAAGAACATGGTTTCAACAAAAGAAGGAGCACATGTATTTAACAATTTGAAAACCTAATCTTGCCTATCAGCAGGGTGCATGCATCCTACCCGACTGAACGTGAGTTTCGTGTCCCCTGACTTTACTGGCGTTACTGTATGAAATCATTTAGCTTACACTATTCCATTTGGACCCTGGTATGTCAGTGACGATGTCTCGAACCCGGACCCCTGGACGACTCGCCCCAGGTACTTCTCTCTTCGCCACTTGGGTCGGCTGCCGCCTCTCGGTCTCGCCCGGACTCCTGGCACTCCTGACTCGCTCTCTTGTTGTTCTTCCTTCAGTTCTTTATGTCCAACTCCATTTATTCCCAATGTTATTAATGCCCTCGACGGAAACACCTTTAACTCTTCCCCGAGACAACTTGTGTGTTTCCTGGTCAGAATGTAACTCCCCGATCAGATCGCACATCGCCCACCATGAAGCTTCCCCTAGACTCGTCTCGACTTTCCCCCTCCAGGGCTCCAGTCTGTACGTCTCTAGGGCCTAAGTCCCTTCCCCTCAACCTCGTCACCACTACTCGGCAATCTTATGTTATTGAAAGGTCTGCATTCTTTTCTATTAAAACAATAACTTTCATGTTCCCAATAGAATTATGTAATCGCCACTCTGCACATTCCGACCATGTTATAATAACTTAACTTGTTTAATGAAATGTGTCTCATCATCATTATTGTCAACAAACGATTCCAAATCACTTGGCATAAGAAACAGACCATGTAGTACCAGTAACAAGGGTAGGAACTACCCCAAACATGACATCTCGCACCCCCCTAGAAGATTTCGACCCGAATCTTGTACAAGATCTCCTCATATACATCACAAATACAGGAAGATTGACTGCCCTTCAGGATTAAGAGTTTTCCTCCATATATCAGTACTGATCTAGATAATCAACCTGTTTCTTCAGATGTCCCCTCATTAACCCTCTTGATGTGTCTTCATTTTCCTTGCAAATTTTGATATCTTCTCCATACTCGAAGTCTTCTTCCCATTCCTCGTTCCTCTCTTCCCGCAATCACGTCGAAACATCATCATACCATACCAAAGTCCAAACAGCTCAAAATCATAATTTAAGAAAACGAAAAAAAACGACCCTCACGCTCAATCTAGACAAAATGCAACCACTCACCTTCCAGGTAATACATTCCAGGAACCTAATATAAAAAGTTTGACTCAAATGACAGTAATTCATCCTATAAACAACGCTAATTCCTGCGAATTAGACACTAAATAAATTGATCTGTAAATCCCTACATTTAATCTAACCCAAGCAATCTTAATATAAATTAAAACATAAAACAAACAGAAAAATATCATTGCTTGTGCATAAAATAAAAATAAAAAATTACATATTTAAGAATTACTGTCTCAAAATTCCCTGAATAAATTAATTCGGAACCCCTGGTAAAGTTCCTTTAACCTAAACCCTTAAAACATTGATGTGCTTCCTCCGACAATTGACGTAGCTTGTCCAGACAGATTCCTGGAAGCCCGCCGACGTACTGCAGGTAGGTACTGCATTCCTAAAGACTCGCAACGTCCCATCTCCCTGGACTCGCACAAGATATGAAGACAGTTCCACTAAAACATAAATAAAATTCGGCCAGCCACATATCTTTACACAATCACCACGCGCTTAAATAGTAAACAAACTACATGCAAAACTGCTGACGAATGTATACACACACTTGACCGACATTGAAAAATGCAATCACAGCAACCTCGAATTCCACTGTTATGTAAAACTGACTGCTTAGTGCAACAGTTACACATTCAACAATTTGCCGAAATAATAAATAAAATATAAGCGAGACAATTTTTAACAGAACTGAATTGAAGTATGTAAACAAATAATAATTTGAAAGCTTTATCGAGAACATATCCAACAAATATTAATCATAAAGTGAAAATTAAATTACATTTACAATGACAATTATTCCAAAAACACATCGATTTACATCCTAAATTTCTAAACAGAAAATATTAAATTTATAAATTAATTTAGTACACATGATTTCACCATTTGTAAAACAGGCCGAACCCACGTCCTATAGCCTATAGGCATTGTATTACATTACACCACAGCTGTGTTTTAATTTAGCCAACATCCGTAGCAAAACCCCACAGTAATCCCCGACACAGATTTCCTGACTGAAAACAGTACACCTGTGTTAACAAGACAAGTAGCAAACTCCAAATGAACAAACTGACAAACTACAGTACAAAGTGCCATAACTGAACAACTCACTGCTAACAATGAATACGACAAAGACAGAGAAATTACCTTCAAATATCTGACCAAACCGATGCAATACAACTTCGATCTATTCAAAAGAATAGCCAAACATACAGATGTCCCACATTCATTAATTAATCTTAACTTAAAATTACGTATACCTGTGACCGTACAAAAATAAATCTAACTTTCAATGAGTACTCTTGATAGCTGAAGGCTGAACTAATATTAAAGTGAAATAATCCTATACCGTAAATCTAACCATCGGGACACCCCTATCATTTCAACACCACAGAAACCACACCCACAAGACACCCACCAGGTAGTACTCCCTAGTGTGTACCCTACTTTGACCCTGTCTCCGCGCGCCGACTGTTAACAACGGAAATGAAAGCGCCGACGTCACCTATATGCAGTACAATGCTCTGTAGCCGCTGCACAAAACCGCGCACGTTCTTATACATCAACGAGACCTGCCTCTACGTGCGAAAAACACACGCAAAGCATCGAACCCACGACCTTGATACAACCACAAGAGAGTAATAAAACCACTCTTGCAATACTTCCTTATTGTTTGTTAACACACACATCTTTTCCAATTGCACCATGCAAGAATCAATAAGTAGACCACCCAATCAATAAATCAATATTCAACAATACTATCACACAGCTTCCAAGCTATGAAATGACAAATGAGACGCGGACTACCATATAAACCACCGAAAAACTCGGCAAATACTATCGCAGTCCCTACCCTCCATATGTTTATACCCAGCATAAACAAACAAATTATAATATAAATATATACTCTAGTGAGCAACAACAAAACACAGCACAGTCCGACGGCCAAGATGGACTTACGTCTATCAACCTTAATCATATTATTTATACCATGTATAAATAATTTAGAACCAATTCCTAACTTGATAAACAAATCAAAAGAGAACAACATAATACTATATAACCACTTGACTAAATGACCATCTATAATTACAAACCACCTAATAATTGTGATAAATCTACTATCTCAATATCAGGCCAAACATAATTATAAACATCATCTTACAAATATACAACAATGCACGCTAATCGTCGCGCTAAACCTCACTGCACCGTGAGACTGGATACAGACAACCAAGTATAATCAATTGCTGACCATGCATTTCTCAGGAGAAACGTATCAACGCACAAGAACACACTCAAGCTGACCACCTAGGCGCTTGTACACAAATACGTTCTGAGAACATAACTAATATTTTAACCTACATATAATTACAATATCGCTCTTAATAATATAGAACGCCCTACCTATCACTAACTTATACTGTACAATACAATACATAACAATGTACAACTATCCATTTACTATTTACATGCGATGGGCGCTCCAACCGTGACTCATCATCATTATAATTACACATTAAACAACACTCATATTATTTACAATTACTACAACTCTTGAAAGACATCAAAAGAAATTATAAACTATGTGTAGCATTATTTACACTATCACACTACCTAAACTAATGAAATCTTACAAAGTTATTATCACTTATACAAAGTAAAACTTTAAAAAAAAACTAACTTTTTATACTTATAACCATTGAGTATATATTGTATATACACCTATGATAAAAAAAAAACGACGGAAACTTGAGCAAACGACAGAGAATGGATCATACATCGAAAACCAACGAGCCAGTGGTCCTTCCACGTTCCTGAGATTGACATCCCCATACTTTGGCTGGAAATCAATTTTGCAACATACGATCGATTCCTGTCTGTGCTCTCATAACATTTACTATTGCACAATGTCAAGTTGCGCCGACGTCTTGAGTAAACATCGAAAATGTTTATCCCAGACAGCTGATGTTGTGTATGCCTCGCACTCCCGAGTCTGCGCGAAACCAGGACACGCATGAGAAAGATTCATGCTGCTCCTGCGAGTGTGCCCGAGACCTGGCCGCCTGTGGGTGTCGCCGAGACGATAGGCACGTCGGCCGCCAGAACCGAGCGCCCACCGGCCGCGCTTGTTACACAAGCCACGGCCGGACACCCTAC
This sequence comes from Sweltsa coloradensis, assembly GCA_024449915.1. NCBI lineage: Eukaryota > Metazoa > Arthropoda > Insecta > Plecoptera > Chloroperlidae > Sweltsa > Sweltsa coloradensis. Next base: position 32,585 of record JAMZAV010004111.1, read on the forward strand.
CTACATACATAACTATTTATGCATCCTCACAAAATACGTAGAAAATCGACACCTCCAGCCGTTCTACCATTAGCAATAACATAGCAAAACGCAGTCACACAGCACTGCAAAAATAATTTTAAAGTCGACCAACAAATAAACATCACAATCTAACTAACAAATTTAGACGACAAAAGAATTTGATTTAATAACAAACTATAAAAGACATAGCCAACCAAGGCAAGAATATATTGCCCTACCTAGATACGGGACGCATAGTAACAAATAGTAACAATCTCGACTAGTGGAATCAATTATTCATCGCTCTCGGACGAACGCAAGCTAAAACACGGACCTTGAAACTGATACACACTAGTCAGCATCTAACGGCGACAGCAAGTCTGCCACGAACAAACAGTGCAACCTTGCCACATCTGCTATAAAACGATTTATGTTTTACAAACATAACCAATTCTGTTTGCTAACAAACACAAGATACATAACCCATGAAACTGAGTTTCAAGCACATAACGACTCAATATAACTCATAAAACATAACTATTATGTTCAATGCGAACCCACTTTTGAAAACCCCCTCTAACACACGTCAGAAAATCCATCAAAACCATTTAATACCTTGTATATAACTGCTCTATCATATACAACCTAGGCGCCAAATCCACCATGTCACGTTGAGAGGTTGATTAGCCCTTTGGTATGGATGTTATTTACCAAAGTAACTATTGTTTTGGGGAACGTAGCTGATATTTGTTACACAGGCTAATCTTCCCAACGGTGACCGAGATCGATAGGTATAAACGGGGTGATGACTTCTAGGACATGTATTAGGAGATTTAACATGAACAAGAACATGATTTCAACAAAAGAAGGAGCACATGTATTTAACAATTTGAAAACTAATCTTGCCTATCAGCAGGGTGCATGCATCCTACCCGACTGAACGTGAGTTCGTGTCCCCTGACTTTACTGGCGTTACTGTAATGAAATCATTAGCTTACACTATTCCATTTGGACCCTGGTATGTCAGTGACGATGTCTCGAACCCGGACCCCTGGACGACTCGCCCCAGGTCTTCTCTCTTCGCCACTTGGGTCGGCTGCCGCCTCTCGGTCTCGCCCGGACTCCTGGCACTCCTGACTCGCTCTCTTGTTGTTCTTCCTTCAGTTCTTTATGTCCAACTCCATTTATTACCCAATGTTATTAATGCCCTCGACGGAAACACCTTTAACTCTTCCCCGGAGACAACTTGTGTGTTCCTGGTCAGAATGTAACTCCCCGATCAGATCGCACATCGCCCACCATGAAGCTTCCCCTAGACTCGTCTCGACTTCCCCCTCCAGGGCTCCAGTCTGTACGTCTCTAGGGCCTACGTCCCTTCCCCTCAACCTCGTCACCACTACTCGGCAATCTTATGTTATGAAAGGTCTGCATTCTTTTCTATTAAAACAATAACTTTCATGTTCCCAATAGAATTATGTAATCGCCACTCTGCACTTCCGACCATGTTATAATAACTAACTGTTTAAGAAATGGGTTAAATCATCATTTTGTCAACAAACGATTCCAATTCACTTGGCATAAGAAACAGACATGTATACCATTAACAGGGTGGGAAAACTACCAAAATGAAAAATATCTTGGACCAGAAAAAGAAAAAAAAAAGAAGAAAGTGCTAGGAATGGGTTTTCCCTACTCGAAAAATATTGTTTACATCAGGGAACTTCACAAAGGAAAACAAACATTTGTATTGGTTAGCACGTAACAAATAACCCAGGATAATTTTGGCCTGGAAAAGGCGGAATTTTTCCTCCGTGAAGACGAACCATCACCGTCAATTAATAAGGAGTGAAACTGACATTCCCCCGTGTGTCTTAGGTGTTTTGTTGCAGGTGTGTCTACTGAATGGAATTGGGAAGAGTTAGAAAAAAGTGTATATTGACGTATTTTTTCGAGACATTAGTGGTTGGTATGCGGGCGTGACCGGGGTTTGTCAATCATCTCGAAAATTTTCCCATTAAACATTCGACCTATAAATAAACATTGGAGGGTTGTTTTGTATTTGCAGATGTCATAGGGTAATCGATGTTATAGTTATAAGTAAAATTTTTAAATTGTGACGTAAATTTATATAATTTTGCAAAGGTATAGCAAAATATCAAAGCAAAGGGTTAAGCAAACTTGGTGGTGTTTACTTGTATTTGCAGGCGACGACGTGAAAAAACTAGGCGCTTCAAACCGTTAGTCTATTGCGCCGCCTGTGAATGAAAGTATTAAAAGGGGAGTTAATGCAGGTATTTTTTGAGATTAGATTGTTTTCTAAGTGTATAAATACAATAATTGAAGATGAGAAATTTATGCAAATAAAGTTTGTATTAAATGAAAATAAAAGAAAAAAAAAAGAAAATGTGTATGAAGTTTAATTAAAGTTGTTAAATAATTACTTGATGAGAAATTTGGAAAGTTTGTCGCCGTTATCATATGATGAAGTCTTCATATGATGGGAGAGATCAAATGAAATGCGCCAAGGCATCATATTGGTACATCTGATAGATTTTAGGTAAGGTAATCACATGTGCAACATATGGGAATAACCTTTCTCGGTAAGGAAATCCGTGTGTTAGGCGTGTGTGCCCTATACGCAGTCTAGACAATACACCTCTTCTCAACGTGAGAGTCGAAAAGTAGGTGGACGAATTTTGTTAGCAGGTGGGCACACACTACGCAATTTTGTTATTTGCAACAATCCAAGATGTTTGGGTCGCAAATCAACAATCTTGGGGCTTGAATCACTACTGACATCGGAAGGGGAAACAGAGGAAATCAACGTCGCGACGCTGGGAAGCTGCCTTAGTAGCCCTATCAGCGTGTTCATTCCTCTATGCCCACGGGTCCAGGTATCCAGCAAAACTCTATTATATAACCCTTCGAGGTTAGTTTTCTAAATAGAATGGATGTCTGTACAAATAAATGACTGAATACATGAGTCTATAGCTTGAAGGGAACTTTAAACTATCTGAACCAAAAGGAAATTCTCCACAACGAAGCGTAGAATGTATTAAGAAGCTTCAGGGATGGCGAATAAACTCTGCAGTAAAAAACTGAACACAACTCGCTAGCTGAAACTTTTCAGTAAGGGAGCAAATAAAAACACTTCCAACCTGTTGTAAATTTTGGAGCCATCTGTGAATACCAAAGTAACTTGATGTTCAGGCAAATCTCTCTAAAGTAATTTGGAATCCCACTATCGCAAGAAAGAGTTTTATCAAAACGACAAAGGTCAAATATAATAATCGGCTCGGGTGTAAACCAGGGCGGGTTTTCTAAATACAAAATTAAAACTTGTGCAATGAAATTCTTTTAAGTTAAAACAAAATTTACATCTTAATCCCTTTGGGAAGAGACCCTTGGGTTTGTATCAAAGTTCTGACAATTTTCGTGTTAAAAACATTCCGATTTGCTGGTTGGTTGGCATGTTTTAATTTCATTACAAAACGTACCATCAAGAGGTTCTCCGTTTGCCAAGGAGGACACACCTGACTCGGCAACAACTGACTACCGGGCTTGTTCGAATGCCACAAAAAGCAATACAAGACCAAATGGGACAGTGTCTAAAAGTTTAAGGGTTGTGTTACTTGCTGAAGAGTATACGAAACATCCATAGCCCTTGGAGCAAATTTAAGATCGTAAATTCTCAAACACAAGTCCTATCAGCACCCCACTTGTATTAACTGAGAACTTCAATATTTGATTTTCACATGCATTTTTTGCGTAACTTACAACTGGTTTTTCCCAAATGCTTTTTGTCAACACCATGCCGAGAAGACGGACTTTTTTGAATAGAGTTCTCCCAATTTAAACGATAGTTAGGTCTTTTGGATTCCTTTGAGACGGCAAAAGTAAATGCACCGAGTTTTTTTCGGGAAGAATCGTGTCCCCCGCTTTGAAGCCCATTCACTTATTTTTGTTCAACCCAAAATTGCACGTGTCTTTGGCTGTTGAAAAATTTTTACCGATCTGTAAAAAGATTCCCAGGTCATCTAAAAATAGGCATGACATTAGGCTCTTTGGGATACAATCCACTACACTGTTTATTCCAATAGCAAACAGTGATACCGACAAGACCGAGCCTTGTGGTACCCTGTTTCTAGTGAGAACGAGTCTGACAAAACATTGTTTAACACCACTTTAAAAATTCCCAAACTTTTAAAAAGGTTTCTAAAAATTTTGGCATGTGCCCTCTACAACCCCCTCGTGAATCTGTTGAAGTATATTATCCCTCCATGTTGTATCGTATGCTTTTTCAATGTCAAAAAGCACACCAACAACATTTGTTTTGCAACAAAACCCCTTTTTGAATAACGTCTCTAATCGAACCAGTGGTCGATGGGGCAACGACGTTGACGAAATCCACATTGGACGTTCGCCAATAAACCGCGTGTCTCCAGCATCCACATAAGTCGTTTGTTGATCATCTTTTCGAACAATTTGCAGAAGCAACTTGTCAAGAAATAGGGCGATATGAAGTCGGCATCGACTTATCTTTTGTGGGTTTAAGAAGTGGAATTAAGATGGCACTACGCCAACCATCGGGAAATATGGTCAGACAACCACAAAATATTAAAAATAAATAATAACTTCCAATGAGGGATCAGTCAGGTGCCAAACATGTCGTTGTGCATTTTGTCTTCTCCCCCAGATGTGCGACGTAATGAGCTTAAAGCCATACGGAGTTTCCCCCAAAGAGAACGCTCTGTTGATGGCTCATCGTTTTCAGATGAGAAATTTAAATTTTCGAGCTTCTGTCACCTGCTTGTGTGCTAGAAATTCTGCATCATATCGTGCATTACTGCTTACCGATGCAAAATGTGTACCCAGTATGAAACCACATCTGCTGGAGTAGTAACTAATTGCCCGCCATCCTTGATAGCGGGTATGGTGTTTACCTGACGTCCACTAATTGATTTAAACCTTTTCCACACCATCGTGGAAGAGGTTTCTGTATTTATAGAAGATACTACCCCTTTCCATGACTGCCTCTTACTATGTTTGATAATTCGTCTCGTTTTCGCTCTCTCGTGCTTGAAATTGATTAAATTTTCAAATGTAGGAAATGTATTTAATTTTTTAAAAGCTGCTTTCTTTGCCTTGATGCCAATGCACAATCTTTGTTCCACCAGGGGACGACACCACGGCGTGGTTCACCACTAGTCAGTGGTATACTGGCATATGCTGCATCAAGCAAGCATTTACTTACCATATTGACAAACCGTTGGGGTCACGAGAACTAGTTAAAGTCCACCTTGAGCAAAGAGACTTCACTTATTTCTTGAACTTCCCCAATCAGCTTGCGCAAGTCTCCATCCCTGACCTGGATTTGTGGTCTATTGTAGTTTAATAAATTCACCTGAATTGGAAAATGATCACTTCCATGTAAATCATCAAGCACATTTAGCTCGAGATCAAGCGATAGCAATGGTGTACACAGACTAAAACTATGGCTGAAAAAGTGCCCCGAAAGTGAAAGTGAAATGAGTCATCTGGCCCGTGTTCAACAAAGAAACATCATTGTGTTGTAGAAAATCTGCTACAACACAAACCCCCTTGATCAGAAACTACTGATCCCCAGTCAGTAAAGGTGAGCGTTAAAATCACCACCCAAGATTACGGGTCCATTTTAGTGATCCGACAATGCCTCCAGATCGCGTCTGCTAATGATTAATGTGGTGAATGTAAATACAGCATAAGTGGTTACATTTGGAATGTAAGCTGTAACGGCGACGGCCTGAAGGGGAGTTGTCAAAAGAATTTGAGTGCATACACAGAGTCATGCACCAGAATGGCAACACCCCCCTGTGCACGTTTTACCTCCCGTATAATCCTTACGGGAGATTGTATAACCCTTAACTGTAGGGTTATCTGTTTGTTTTTAAAAAAGTTTCTTGTAATAATAAGATCAAGGGATGAGTGTATTTTAAGAGTAACTGAAACTCTACTAGATTTGAATAGAATCCTCTACAATTCCACGTTATAAGTGTAGCCATTTAAGTTTGTAAAAGTTCTATGTATCTTATATACAGCTGTTTTTATTTTTTTAATTTTGACTTTGTGGGTTTTTTAAATATCAAAAGGATTTTCATCCATCAGCCGAACCTCCAACATGTCATCAGTAAGTGACGACGTGGATGGGCTGTTTTTAGGATTGGGAATCTTTAAAATCCTCTTTACATTTGGACCCACTAAAACCTCTAATGGTTTCTGTGTTTTTGACTTTTTTGGTGATTTAGGTAAATTTACTGCAACTTGAACATCAACATTGCTGTTGACGTCTTGCTGTTGATTAAATTTACCTAATTTTCCACTTGGAATTTGAGATCGAGTCAGGGAAATTAAACAGTAAAATTTGTTGAGATAAACGTTGATTTTGTGCATGCAGAAGCGCTATGCGGTACGATTTACCTTAATGATGTGTGTATTTATTTGTTAGCTCTGTATCGTCCTCCTAATTGTAGTCGCTTAAGATTTATTGAAGAATTAGATGTGTTTTTAGAAAAAAACATTGGTGCTAATGGGATCATAATAGGAGATATAAATATTAACTTGCTTGATACTTTGGACAGGAACACTGCAATTTATGAAGACGTGTTGGCAGCATGTGGCTTCATTAAATGTATAAATAAAGAACACGCAAGAGTATAAGTCAGGTAGGTTTTTATCATCTTGTATTGATCATATTTACCTGCGCGGAAGATACTCATTATGCAACTCCGCTATCCTTACTACTAAAGTATCTGACCACTATAAGGTGCTCACATGCGTTCAATTTAAGAGGAAGGTCTCTTAACGTAGTTTCGCAGAATAAAAACTTGATAAGTGATCAAGTTCCTCTCTCAATTAAGTTGAACGAAAGAACATTAAAAATTATTTGTCTCGTATCAATTGGAACTATGTTTGCGACAATGATAATCCTGAGGAAATTTACACAAAAATATGCGGAGAGTTTTCAAAAGCTTACGACTAATCTACTTTTAGGAGTAAGAATGTTTTCCAGACCAAGAGAAAGGCCTCGCAAAATAGGGGTCACCGACCTTTTTTATTATGACAAAAAGACGAGATAAACTTTTTAAAGATTGGAAAAATTGTAGAGACTTTGGCGAAAAAAAATCCCGTCTTAGAGAAGAGTAACAATACTTACAGAAATAGAGTAATAAAAGAAATCAATAAAGCAAAGATAAAGTTTTACCGTAATTTAACATTCAATGCGAGAGGAGATGTAAAAGGAACGTGGCAAATTATATAATCAAATTACTGGAAAAAGAAAAGTATTTCAGTTGATGACGTGATATCTAAATATTTATGTAAAGACGTGAATACGAACGTAGTCGTCAATCATTTTGTTAACTCTTTTGTTGACGAAAATAAGTACATTAAAACATGATTGCAACATTGTAACATTTCAGCGTGCACGCAATGAAAATATTCAAGTGAATCATTCGTTCTTCATGAAACCAGTTACTCTTACTAATATGAGAGCAATGATCGATTCTCTGATGTAAATAAACAGCCGGGTGTTGATAGTATACGTGTTCAAGACCTTCAATTTGTCAATGCTTCTATTGCTCCTGTTTTGTCTGTATTGATAAACAAATCTATTGAGACCGGGTTATCATTCCTAAGCGACTCAAAAAGCAATTATTAAACCTATATATAAGAAGGGTGACCATAAAGTTTACTCAAATTATAGGCCTATAGCTATATTACCAAGTATTGAGAAACTCTTAGAAAGGCATGTTGCTAATAACTTGGTGGAGTACTTAAATAAACATAGGATTCTGAATAGTAAACAGTTTGGTTTTCAAAAGGAAAAAGTACCTCTACCCTGTTATAAGAGTTCTATAATTTGTGTAAATTCTAAATTAAAACGACAATATGCACATTCTTGCTTTATTTGTGGATTTTAGTAAAGCATTTGACACGATAACCACCAGAAACTTCTACAAGCTTTAGAGTCCATTGGCATTCGTGGTATTGCGTTGGATTGGTTTAGAAACTATCTTACTGATAGATTCATGGAAGTGCATGTAAATGGCCACGTTAGTGAAGAAAAACATTGTGATTCTGGAGTCCCCCAGGGGTCTATATTGGGACCTACGTTATTTTTTATATATGTTAACTTTATGTCAAAATGTCTTATATATTGCTTTATATTTTCTTATGCTGACGATACTGTTTTACTCGCGGTGCATTTTAATATTCGTGTTGCGCATGCTATGCTACAGTCTGACTTTAACAGTCTTTTACGTTGGAATCACGATAAAGAACTAGTAATTAACTCTTCTAAAACCAAATTGTACATATATGCACACCCCACAACCACGAAAAAGATTTTCCAATTAATATTATTTATCACGATTTCAACTGCAAATTCATACTATGGCTGAATTGACCGATTGTGAATGTAGTGGGAAAATTGAATGTGTAAATACTTATGAGTACCTGGATTAACTGTAGATAGGCACTTTTCGTGGAAATATCATATTGATAAATTTGTAACAGACTACGCTCTTGCTCCTCTCGGCTTTTATTCTAAAATATGTATTACCTTTTTCCTTATTTAGAACCGTGTATCAATCCGTAGCCGAATCTTTGATTTTGTATGGCATTTTAGCTTGGGGCAATGCTTCGTGGTGTCACATTCAAAGGGTTTTAAGATTTACAAATAAAAATGTTAAAAATGGTAATGTGTGACTTTAAAACCGATTCTGAACTTCCCGTAAACAAATATTTCTTTTTGTAATGTGCTGCCAATATCTTCATTGTTTATATATATAGATTTATATTACACTTCTATTTAAATCAGATTTCAAAGATTCTGTTAGACTCATGCAAGGAAAACAAGGCTAAAAGTGGCGGGGCATTCAAATTCCCAATTTTAACAACAAATATGGCCAACGTTCACTTTCTTACTCGGTTCCTTCTACTTTTAACTTGATGCCCTCCTCACTGAAAACCTTGTCTAACATTTCAAAAATTAAAACTGAACTCAAATCTTATCTTCTTTCTGACACCTTTTGACAATGTTTTCCGATTTATTTATTTATTTTTCTAAGCTCTTTGTTCTTTTTCTGTAATTTTTTGGATTTCACAAATTAACTGAATATGTCATGCAACCATAGTATTTATACATACATGTTTTTCATGTTTTGTTTTGGTTATATGTTCCGTTCTCTGTATTGTCACCATCTTAAATAATTTATTAATTGTCTTTATCCCACAGTTAAGCCTTTTTCAGGCTTTGTGGGTTTTTTGATTATATTCTTGTTAGATTTATTTCTGTAGGCCTATGTAACATTAATAAAAAAAAATAAAAAAAAATATATATATGTTACATTAGATAGGCTTTGGCGCCGAGGTGATTTTGCCTCGGCTTTAATTTTTGTTGGACGTTTGATTTTTTAAATAAAAAAAAGGATTATTGTCAAATCTTAAATCTAAAGTTGTTTGTTATAGTAGGCCTACCTAGGGTCTACCAATAAAATACAGTTTTATGTTGCTACTAGGCCGCTTCCGAGAACGCTTTTTTTAGTCGCGTTGATGGATGAGCTTTGTGATTATAAAGTGAATTATTTACATTGCAGGTGTTGCATTATCCCGAAGAAAATTGAAACATACGCTGTCCCAACAATTTTTTATTGGAGTAAGGAAACTGATGTAGGAAGAAGAGAAGATTTGAACAACAAATGCTAGTTGAAAAAGCTCCAAAGAAACCCTGTTGAGGATAATAATCAGAACAATCCCCCTGTCGATAGCATATTTAAGTAGGAAACAACGATCAATCAAGCTGGACACGATTCCACACGCGGACAGAACTAGAATCAAAAAGGCTGATTCTGAACAACAGGACAGTGTATTATGTTCCTCGTTGCTAGGACGGCTCAAGAGTCACCGTTCTGCAGATTCTTCTGACTGAAGCAGAAATCGACCCATGGGCCTGCTGGTGTGGAATCAGCACACTATGCACAAAAGCGGTACCGGAAATGAAACTTGCTTGAGAAACTAGGGCGCTTCAACCAGTTGCGCCGCCTGTGATATTGTAAGATAATAAAATTAGTTTATGGTGTGTTTCATGATACTATTGTTTTCAATGTTCAAACAAGATAAGGTAGTGAAATTCAAGATTTGTACGATCATCCAGCCTCAAAAACACATTAGTTAATTGTTGCCATTGTCAAAACAGGATTCCATTATGAAACGCATTGTGAAAGCCTATAGTTAACAATAATACAAGAAGCACTATATTTTGACAATGAATTTGTTTTTTTGTTTATATGGATTTAAGACCAATGTATCCTAAGGGGTGTAAAGAGGAAAGGCACATACTGGTCAGAACCAGCCACTGTTAGGGGAGGAAAAGGGTCGTTCTCACGTCGCGGTCAACATTCTTTGTCAGCGTTCGTTGTGTCATTGTCATCGTCGTCGGGGATGTCGTCAAAGAGAGAGGGAGGAGTCCCCGATGACGATTGCCAGAGCTCGCCTCTAGTTTTGGGGCCTAATATTCTAACATAAGATGGACTTTTTCAATTGAATCGCCTTTTACGATAAGCAGAGCCATGCTCTAGGTCAATTTTACCCCGGGTCCAGACGGGGTAAGAAAAGTCCCATGCCGGTCAGAACTAGCCACGGGTAGGGGAGGAAAGAGGAATTCTCACGTTGTGGTCATAATAAATAAAAATAAAATCGTATTTAGAGTCAATCCACTCAGTCACAAGACTGATTTTTTGTGGGGGACATTAAAGATAAAGCAGATCAAGCCAACCCTGTAGGCGCCGTCACCATCTACGAGCGAACAATGCCCAACTAGAGACCGGCATATTACACTAGGAACCCGATCAATCAAGCTGGACGCGATTCCATACGCAAGTTGCGTCAGATTCAACAAGGCTTATTCGAAACAACCTTGGAATTTATTATGTGCCTAGTTGCTAGGACGGCTCCAAAGTAACCGTTTAAAAATTTCTAGGCCAAGAACACATGGACTTTAGTTCACATCAGAAGTAAAAAAACTTTTTCCTAGAGCAGGAACCGAACCCTGGACCTTCATCATTGGAAACAGAACCTCTAACCACAAGGCCAATGAGCCAATGAGCCGACGAGTCATCGTCTTTGTCTTCGTTCGTGTTGAGTAGTTTACGACGACCGCCAGAGCTCGCCTCTAGTTTCAGGGAGTAGGCTTTATTATATACTTTCTTACTTACTAGCTGATGCTGATGCCAAATTATACACGGGCCCAGACAGGGCAACTCTCTATCTAGAGTTCACTTTAATAAACATTATTATAGTCAATGTTTGGTGTTGGTGTATTTCTAGGACTGTGCGGGTCGAGGTTTTGACAGTCGGGTCGGGTTCGGGTACTAAACTGGGGGCCTAGCCTCGACGAACTGTCGGAAAGCATTTTTTCGGCCGACCTCAAAAACCGAATTTCGGAAAGTCTACCCTCGACGGTATTTTGCGACAGTCGGATTGAGGAACCCGAATTCGTAAAGTTTCCGACAACTATCCAGCCGTTGTCGGAACATAATTTATTCAACCAATGGGAGAGCGCTCAGACGCGAGCGGTGGGAACGACAAGGTTTGAAGGCAGTGGTCTTCGCCCACTTTTAGTAAACAAAATAACACATGGACTTGACAAGTGTCAATCTGTAGACGTAAATGTTCCCAAGACCTTTTCAAAATCGGTTTTAGGAGCCTAGGCGTCAGTTCTTGAGTAATGCCATGCAATCTTATTTGAAATATTGCATCAGCAAAGAAAGAACAAGGATTCTGGTGGTCTAGGCCTACCCAACGATAGGCCTACGAGGTTCATGAGGTATGTTTTATCTTAGCCTAGTACCTAGGCCCTACATCATAAAGTTCATCATAAAGGACCTAGCCTTTGTTTAAATTTATGCACACAAATCTAGCCCTGTCACAAGTAGTAGGCCTATGTAGTATCTGCTAATCTAGGCCTACGAAAGACCTGAGCTGACTTCATCTAACCTAAAATAGGGACCAGGGAACTTCAAGCCCTAGGGCCCTGTGCATAAGCCTAGGAAGTAGGGCCTATGTTATGTATGTGTTATGAGGGCGCCATATGAATCATCACTCGATATTTAGATATAAGATTAACAGTACTTTATTAGAAATAGATACAATTACAATCACTAGGATGCTAGGCTACATGACATCGCTCCTTGCAAGTCAAGACGGGGAAGACAGCAACTACTAACCCACCGCCCCTAAGATCCCACGACACAGAGCTCCACTACAATGCAGTGCTCTAGGCGGGTAGTTCAAATGTTCATACATCACACCCCCCCCTTCTGGATTTTTTTACAAGTATGATTTGAATTAAATTTATCAATTAGCGTTTTTTAAAGATACATGATTTAATCAGTAACAAAGTCTTTCAGATAGGCAGGTCTAGCACGAGGACGTGAGGATACCCTTTGCTGGGGAGAATGACATGGAGTGGCAGAGGTTTCATTTGCCCTTCCTACTAGGGATGGTTCTGAAGGAGAATCAGGTTGGTTCACTGCCTCTTCATAGTCTTCTGTCGACCGCGAGTCTCGCCCCCTCATTTGGTCTAGGTGTCGTTTTCCAGGTCCGTCCATCATCTAGTTGCGTTTCGAATGTTCGTGGGCCGCCGACGTTGGTGACAGTTGCTGGCATCCACTTGTTTCCATCGGCATAGTTCCGCACGAACACTGCTGCACCTTCTTCAAAAGTTCGCTCAGGTAGCTTCTGGCGTTCCCATTCTTCCTCCTGACGTTGGCGCATCTTCTTGCTCAAGTCTGGTTTCAAAAGATCCAAGGCCGTCCGGATACGCCGACCCATTAGAAGTTCAGCAGGACTCTTGTTGGGTCACCGTGCTCGGAGTGTTATGTTGATGTAGCAAGAATCTTGAGACCATGACTTGAATGTTCCCTTTGTTCATCTTCTTGAGGGCTTCCTTCACCGTCTGAACAGTTCTTTTCAGCTTGTCCATTTGATGCAGGATGGAATGGTGGTACGGCAACATGCGTAATACCATTACTTCTAGAAATTCCTTCATTTCAGCCGAGACAACGCCGTTTCCATTATCGGAAACCAATTTGTCTGGTAGCCCGTGCGTTGCGAAGATTCTTCGTAGATGATTTATTACTGCTAATGATGTTAGTTTTTCATTATAACCACTTCTGTCCACTTGGAATAGGCGTCTACCAAAATGAGAAAAGTGTTCCCCATGAATGACCCATGAAGTCGACGTGTAGTCTCGACCAAGGATTTGTCGGCCATTTCCAAGGACATGGAGGTGCTTTAGCTGGTTCATGTCGTTGTATTTGACAATTGTTGCATCTCTTGACATAGTTTTCAATGTCGTTGTCGATTCCCGGCCACCATACATATGCGCGAGAAAGTTTTTTCATGACCACAATGCCTGGATGAGCCACATGCAACAATTTTCAAACCCGTTCACGTAGTTCTTCTGGTATAACGACTCTCGTTCCCCACAGCAAAACACCCAAGATGAATCGATAATTCTTGACGTCGCCTGAAGTATGCTGTGAAATTGTCCTTGTTGAGGTCATGCGTCCATTTTGTAAGTACGCATTCAATGACCTTGCTCATCACCGGATCTTGCTTGGATACCTTTTCTATCTCGACCCTGTGATCGTGGTTTGTCCAATGCTTCCAAAAACAGTACTTCAATTGGTGCTGGAGTTTCGGTATCCGGGTGTTGTACCGGTAACCGGCTTAGTCCGTCGGCGTTACTATTTGTTTACCCGGGCGATAAACAAGTTTCGTACTCATAGCGGACAGTAGAATGCTCCACCGTAGCATTCCTGTGAAATTATCTGTGGAATTGATTTCCCAGGGTTGAACAATCCCAAGAGTGGTTGGTGATCTGTTACAATCCTGAATTTGCGACCATACAAGTATTGATGATAGTGTTTTACGCCATAGATTATGCTTAACGCCTCTCGATCTGTTTGAGAATAGTTACGCTCTGTACTTGTCAGTGTTCTTGACGCAAATGCAATTGGTTTTCCTTGATCTTGATTGTTGACATGAGACAAGACTGCTCCGATTCCCACCGGAGATGCATCACATGTTAGCTCGATTGGCTTGTCTTCATCATAATGAGTTAATACATCAGCTGATTGTAATCTCTTTTTAGCTTCTAGGAAAGCGTTTTCCTCTTGTTCTTCCCACTTCCAAGAGCTGGCATCGTCTAGCAGTCTGTGAAGTGGTTCCAGAAGACATGCTCGGTTCTTCACGAACTTGTTGTTAGAAGTTGTATAACCGAGGAACGCTCGAAGTTCTGACTTGTTGTTGGTTCGGTGCTTGTACGATAGCATTCACCTTGTCTTGTGTTGGCCTAACCCAGTGTAGTGAGAGCTGTTAGCGGAAAAAATATTGCAAATCCGGATACCAGCGCCAAATTTTGCATGGGGGTAGATAAAATATCAGAACTAAAAATCCGCCGGGAGGCAAGCGATATCTTACCCCCAACACCCCCTAAGTCATCCCCTAAAATTAGAATAATTCATAGCTCTAACCCAAAAAAGAATTTTTATTCAAATTAGTTATTAAAATTATGTTTTAATGTGTTTTAACCCAATCGGCCTATTTCTCATTTCCTAAACCACATTTTTTCAACCCCCATCCCTAATTGTTTATAATATTTTTACCTTGATTTCCAGCATTTTACCAGTGAGGCACACTAGGGAGTTATCAGCATGAAATTTGGCATGATGGTACATAATAACCTGAAAAATAATAATCCGCCGGGAGGCAAGCGATATTCCACCCCTTTTGTTCTCTACCACCCTTAACTTTGGGAAAAACTTAAGGTGGTATTTAATACATTTTGAATATTTCAAAATTGCTGATTAAAATTATGAGTCGATGTGTTATAGTCCAGTCAACAAATCATTCATAACAAAACAAACAATTTTTTCACCCCCAACCCTAATAATCATACTTTTAGTGACAAACACTGTTTAGTAAGTGACCACATGAAATTTGGCATGGTGGTAGATAAAAATATAAGAATTACTATTCCGTTGGAGGCAAACAATATTTTACCCCTAGTGCCTCTATCATCCCTTAAAATTGGATTTGGTACTAGGTCGTATTCAATACATTGAAATTATAAAAATTATCCAATAATATTATGCTCAAGCATGTTACCATCCAATCAACCTAATTTCTCGTGATTTTTTCTACCCCCACCCCTAGTGTTTTTTTCATCAACACTTATTAGATGAAATTTGGCATGGTGGTAGATAAAAATATAAGAATTTCTATTCCGTTGGGAGGTAAACGATATTTCACCCCAAGTACATCCCTTAAAATTGGAAAGAGTGTTCAATGATTCGTTTTTTTTTTCATTTGTGGTTATCTGGAAGAAAGTGTTCAATTAAAAATCTAATTAAAATTCAATAGTTTTGGTTTATTTAAGAAATACAATAATAAGCATGTTATGCGTTGGTATCTATGATTACATGGTACAAGGTGGTATTTTAGTAGCAGCTAGTGGTGGTTTCTAAACAAATGACGGTTTGTTTGTCTGAAGTGACAGTGCAATATCACAGCCCCAAAACTCGTAACAAATTGTATGAAAATACCACCTTGTACCATGTAATCATAGATACCATACCATACATAGATACTTGTAACATGCTTATTATTGTATTTCTTAAATAAACCAAAACTATTGAATTTTAATTAGATTTTTAATTGAATACTTTCTTCCAGATAACCACAAATGAAAAAAAACGAATCATTGAACACTCTTTCCAATTTTAAGGGATGTACTTGGGGTGAAATATCGTTTTGCCTCCCAACGGAATAATAATTCTTATATTTTTATCTATCACCATGCCAAATTTCATGCTAATAAGTGTTGATGAAAAAAATCACTATTAGGGGTGGGGGTAGAAAAAATCACGAGAAATTAGGTTGATTGGATGGAAACATGCTTGAGCATAATATTATTGGATAATTTTAATAATTACAATGTATAGAATACGACCTAGTACCAAATCCAATTTTAAGGGATGATAGAGGGCACTAGGGGTGAAATATCGTTTGCCTCCCAACGGAATAGTAATTCTTATATTTTTATCTATCACCATGCCAAATTTCATGCTAATAAGTGTTGATGAAAAAAATCACTATTAGGGGTGGGGGTAGAAAAAACACGAGAAATTAGGTTGATTGGATGGAAACATGCTTGAGCATAATATTATTGGATAATTTTAATAATTTCAATGTATTGAATACGACCTAGTACCAAATCCAATTTTAAGGGATGATAGAGGGCACTAGGGGTAAAATATTGTTTGCCTCCCAACGGAATAGTAATTCTTATATTTTTATCTACCACCATGCCAAATTTCATGTTGGTAACTTACTAAACAGTGTTTGTCACTAAAAGTATGATTATTAGGGTTGGGGGTGAAAAAATTGTTTGTTTTGTATGAATGATTTGTTGACTGGACTATAACACATCGACTCATAATTTTAATCAGCAATTGAAATATTCAAAATGTATTAAATACTACCTTACGTTTTTCCCAAAGTTAAGGGTGGTAGAGAACAAAAGGGGTGGAATATCGCTTGCCTCCCGGCGGATTATTATTTTTCAGGTTATTATGAACCATCATGCCAAATTTCATGCTGATAACTCCCTAGGTGCCTCACTGGTAAATGTTGGAAATCAAGGTAAAAATATTATAAACAATTAGGGATGGGGGTTGAAAAAATGTGGTTTAGGAAATGAGAATAGGCTGATTGGGTTAAAACACATTAAAACATAATTTTAATAACTAATTTGAATAAAATTCTTTTTTGGGTTAAGCTATGAAATTATTCTAATTTTTAGGGGATGATTTAGGGGGTGTTGGGGGTGAGATATCGCTTGCCTCCCGGCGGATTTTTTATTCTGATATTTTTATCTACTCCCATGCAAAATTTCACGCTGGTATCCGGATTTGCAATATTCAAGTGTTCCTTCCCCTTTACAGCTCTTACTAGTGCTGTCAATTAGAAACCCAAGAAATTGTACTTGTTCAAGGTCAAATTGGCATTTTGATCTCTGCAAGCGTAGCCCCTTAGAGTCAATCCGCTTCAAGACTTCCCTCAACCGCTCGTCGTGTTCTTCTTGCGTTTTCCCCGATACCAGGATATCGTCGAGAAACCGCCACACCTGGTATGCCTGCTAACAATTTTTCCATTTCGCGTTGAAAAATCGCAGGTGCGCTCGATACCCCGTACGGTAACCTCTTCATTTTAAATAACCCTTTAAGGTGTTGATTGTCAGTACAAGGCCTGCTGTCTCGTTTACAGACATTTGTTGATATGCTTGTGCAGGGTCCAGCTTGGAGAACTTCACACCACCGGCAATCGTAGCCAGGATATTGCTCGTTGTGGGCAATGGATAAATGTCTATTACTAGCGCTGGATTTACTGTGCTTCGGTAGTCACAACAAATCCTTAAAGTTTTGTCTTTTTTCAAAACTGCCACAATCGGTGATGCCCATTCCGAATGGATCACCGGTTCTATAACCCCGATTTCAGTCAACCTGTCCAGTTCCTTATTAACCTTGTTTTGCAGTGGAAAAGGTACTGGTCGTGCTCGTAAGAATTTAGGCGTAGTATTTTCCTTCAATGGTACAGCGATTTCGGGACCAGTGTAGGAGCCTAGTTCGTCGTTGAACACGGAGCTGAATTCTTTTTCCCATTTAGGTCTAGGCCTCTGTGTTTCAACTTGGTTTATGCCACGGATGGAGATTCCCAGGGCATTAAACCAGTTGCGGCCTAGTGAGACTGCTGTCCAGCCCCTTTTACAACCACCAGTGGTAATTTATGACTTTTCCTTGATGCACTACATTTATTATGGCTTCACCAACCACCGACAGCATTTCTTGTGACCATGTTTTTAGTCCTATGCCTGTCTGTTTAATGCTTGGTGTAGGCATAACTGACTGTGACAATAACTGGTTAAAAGTTATGTCATTGATTATTGAACATGCAGATCCAGAGTCTATTTTCCATTGTATGCATGCAACCATTTATTTTAGTGCTAGGCTAGGCTTGTCCATAGATGATGTTACCTTAAAACATTGGCCTACCTGGTTGATTTCGTACAGCTGTTCTGACTGTTGTAGTTCAATTGCATGTGTACTTTGAATCCCCTTCCTGCGTTTTGTTTGGAAGTCTTGCCAACTTGGTTTTTGTTTTTCTTTGACTGTTTGTCTTGATTCTGTTTTGTTAAACAAACTCGCTCAAGGTGTCCCACCCTTTTGCAAAAATGACAAGTTTCGTTAGCAAACTTGCATGATTGTCCTTGATGATCATAACCGCACCGATAGCACGTTCCCTTCTGTGGTACCTTGTTGTGATGGACATCCTTGCCCTTCTTGTATGAAAGGGTGTTGATCTCCTTGCTAACTCCATTGTTGCTGGAGCTCTCATTGCCGTCAGTTGTTGTCTGCTGCCTCCGCTGCTACAGCCATTTTGTAGGGCTTTTTCAAATGTTAGATCACTCATTTCCAATAGCCTACGTTGTAAGGCTTCGTTGCAAATGCCTACAACTAACTGGTCTCGTAGTCTAGTGTTCAAATCTGCTGTAAAGTTACAGTTTTCTGTTAGTTTTCTGAGTTCTGACACATACTGCGCGATTGTTTCCCCTCTCTTCTGGGTTCTGCGATGGAAGTTAAATCTCATCACTATTTCGGATGGTTTTGGGTGAAGATGGTTTTTTATTTTCCGTCGATAATAGTGCCAATGTCAATTCGTTAGGCCTTCTAGGCGCCACGACCGACCTGATTAGTGTATAGGCGCGTTGTCCTACAACACTCAGAAGCACTGCCAGCTTCCTGGACTCTTCTTCAATGTTGTTGGCAATGTAGTAGAATTCCACCCTCTCCATATATTCTCCCAGTTGTCGATTTCTGGGTTGAATTCGTCGATTTTCCCGACGGACGCCATGCTTGGCGCGTTTTTGCCTAGCCTAGGCCTACTGTTTGCGTTGGCCTAGGGCCTTCAGATTTCCGAGATGGTACTTACTTTGCATTTCCCGTTCGTCGCCAGTGTTATGTATGTGTTATGAGGGCGCCATATGAATCATCACTCGATATTTAGATATAAGATTAACAGTACTTTATTAGAAATAGATACAATTACAATCACTAGGATGCTAGGCTACATGACATCGCTCCTTGCAAGTCAAGACGGGGAAGACAGCAACTACTAACCCACCGCCCCTCAGATCCCACGACACAGAGCTCCACTACACTGCAGTGCTCTAGGCGGGTAGTTCAAATGTTCATACATCACAGCCTACATAAGATACACAAGGGCCAATCCTTAACCAAACTAAAGCATAGGACTAGGTTAGGTTCAACGCTGTTACAACTCTAGGCCAGCCCATGCACTAGGCCCTACGCCTAACTTACTGACTCACTAGAATTACAAACAGGCCTAGAGAGCATTGTCAGACCTAAACATGGACATAAACCATCGGCTTGATAGGCCTAGGCAATCTTTAGGTCATATCAGATCATTGTAATGTAGGCTAGTGTGCATTGCATTCAGGGGACTTAATTTAGGTTCGGCCTATGTGGGGGAAAAACTCAAAAGTTGTTATCCGCGTTCCAGCCCACGTTGGACGCTAGTAATATAAACGGGGAATAAGTAATATAAAGTAGTGCTTTGCTAGAGAACTTGAACTAAAAACTATTATTTTTTTACAGATGCAATTATTCAACAACGCTATGATTGTTATGGTCGTGCGGCAGCTTAAAATGAAGAACTGTTGAAACTACTGTACTTTCAGCACTGGTACCCTCCGAGCCCCTGCAGTAATCAGCAACATGGAATGATTTACTGATGTCGTGAAGAGGTAAGATTTTATGTGGGGCAGGTGGGGGCAGGGTAAGCCCTACATATTGCAAGTGTGGTCAGTAAACCGGCTCTAGTGGCTGCTTACGTCTAACGTGCTCTGCCGTCAAACATACGGCAGGTTTAGAAGCCCATCAGACAGCAGTCTCATGTTTTTATTTAGCATAGGCCTATTATGATTTGCCGTTATTCAGGCCATCAAACAAGAAGTTACAATAAACTTACGTCAAATAAATTAAAAATATAATAATTATTGTAAGACCATAGGTCTAGGTCAGACTTTTAAAATATCACCAATCTATACCGGTAGCATACCAAGGCCTACGCAAATATGTATCGAAAAATAATGTCAAAAATTACTTGGGCCCCTAATGTAAAAAGCCTAATGGATAAATTCTATTAGGCGTTAGGCCTATGTATTTTAAAATCTTGGCCATGTAGCCTAAGACTACTTATTCTAAAAAGGTGGAGGCTTATTATAAAGAAGACTATAATGTAGATTAGTTGAACTTAGTGAATAAATTATCTCAAAGACAAATACCGGCACTCACATTCTCTACCAAACTCTCCTCGGCCACTTGAGATTCAAATTAAATTCAGGCCTCGCCTACTGTGATATAGGTAGGACTTAGTTTGCATTACAACTAGCTGGCATATTTAAAAAAAATTAAATCAAACAATCAGGCTTAGTAATTTAAAGAAGAACATGATTTAGGCCAAAATTAATGTCATCCAGATTTTTCTAACAAGTAGTAGGGCTGTAGCACACAATTCAATAGAGAGGCTACTACATGATTTTTTTTGTTGACAGTTTCCTGAAGGTGGGCATCAACTAGCTGCCAATGGGTGTGCCTCTAAAATCTCCTAGACCTTCCAGCACTTGCAGTACCGGTACCTGTAGTGTCTGGAGTGGATCGTTGGCTACAGCGGCACAGCCTCAAGAAAAAGTCCCCAAGGAGAAGAATCTCTCAATTTATTATGCCTTCAAATATTATAATAAATTACTAACCAACTTGCCTAAATTCCATATTACCTGTAGGGCCTATAGCCTATACAAATAAAACAAAATATTGTGTGATATACTGCAATTCAATGATAGATCTTTCCCCATTACTGTTTTATTAGCCTACTAGCAATGTATGCGGGTTGAAATGAACTCAACCGGCCTTGAAACCCGTGTCCGTTTAAACTATGAATTATTTTAACCGCATAACCTGCATCGAACTCTAACAATGTAAACGGGGTAAAAAACTATTGTACCTACACCCACACACTGCATACCTTATGTTCTTTAAATAATTTTCTTGCAATAGGAAGGCCTAGAAAATCATAACATAAAAATACTTGACTATGCCATTTCTTTAAAAGAATTCGTTCAACCTGTACGCATACTTAGAGAAGGAACTTTTTAAAAGAACAAGTTCCATTTTCCCGGAACTTGATTTATTTTAATGTTGAGGAACTTTTAATTGATCTAGTTCATATTTTCAAGGGACTTTTTAGAAAGTTCCTTATAACATTCCAGTATAATAAAGTAGTCAATTTTGTACTTAGCACCACTTTTCAGGATTTGTTAGCAAACAACTTTGCCGTTATGGATCATTTATAATTTTCATATCATACGTATCATCATGATTCATGACCCTACCGCTCACCGTGCTCTTTGACAGCCGTACGCAATACGCATGCTTGCAAGTTGCACGTCAGTCACTCTGCAGTCGCATTAAAAAAGTTAAAAATAAAAGGTAACCTTTTTAAGGAACTTTAGTTTCTTTTTATGAGGAACTTGAACTTTTTAGAGGTAAGGGTGAAAAAAGGAACTTTAAAGAACTTTATAAAAGTTCTTTTTTTAATTGATGAACTGAATCTTTTATAAGCTCCTTTTAAAAGGAACTCCCCCAGGTATGCCTGTATGATACATTTGTTTTTGTGTCACTTGGTGCTGTGGTTAAGGTGGACCGGGTATGTTAATATTCAGTGGCTTCAAAATTGCTAACAAGCAAAATAAATTATGAAAATCTACATTGACTCGCTTGCACGCAGTTCTATGCATGGCGTAGGCCTAAATCTGGAACGCATAAAGCTGACTGCACTTGCTCGCTACGTACTAAGGTGACTCGAGGGCTGAATATTAGTAGGCCTACATGAATCTAATATCTATGCTTCAAATGAAGAAGGATCTGGGTACAGGTTCAGACAGACTTTTTACTTCAAAAGGGTATATCATCCATTATGAACTAAATTCAAGTTCTATTCGTAGTTTTTTTTATGGATGCCGTTGCAGCTTTCAATTCAATTTTTGCAATTGACGCTGAGCTGAGGTAAAGAGAAGGAAGAGAGTATATATTCCAAGAGTTGCTGCTGCACTAGAATTTTACAAGGTCAATTTTATACGTTGTTCCAAAATTCTACACGCAAGTTCGTAAGTTGCGAGTGACTTTAAATATAGGTAGGCTACCGGTAGTGACTAGGCCCAATGTTTTTAGACAGTAGGCCTAGGTTCAGTGCTACTTTATCACTGGGTTTGTAGCAAATTAAGCGGCATATGGTGTGTGTCCTTGTAGGGAATTTTTGGCGTTAGGCCTACCTCATTTTGCAGTGGTGCCGGTCAATGATCTCTACCGGTACAGAAGAAAGAGTAGGGGCCTGGGCCTAGGCCTTTGACTTGTAGCCTAGGGCCCTACACTAGGCCTTTCTAACCACCCACAGGTAGGCCTAGCTAACTGGTAACCTACTTCCTACAGTAGGCCTAGGCCCTAACAAAAAAAGCAAGGCTTAGACCTGATGGGGCCTAGGCTAGGCTAGGCTTAGCTTACAATTACTTATAGCCTACTAGGCCTAATCCTTTGGGGTAGGGCCTAGGCCTACCTAGGCTAGGCCCTACCATAGGTAGCCCTAGGGCCTATTTAGGCCTAGGCCTAGACCAATAACCTTCCCTTAACTTGGGATATGGCTAGGGGCTAGGGAGTGCCTAATCCAATAATTAAGCTGTTTCGTAGGCTTTAGCATTAACAAAAAAAATAGACCTAGCTTAGGCCTTTGTGTTGGTAATGCAAATGACATAAGGCCTATCCCCTAGTCTAGCTTAGGGTAGGGGTTAGGGCTAGGTAGGCCTAGGCTTAGACCTAGTAGACCCTAAAAACTTCAGCGCCTAGGGCCTAGCCTAGCTAGGACGTAAGGGTCTATGGCCTAGAGGCTAGCCCTAGTCGTAGGTTAGGCCCTACCAGTTTCTATTGTTTAGGTTAAGGTACGATTATCTAGAGTCCTAGGCCCTAAGCCTATTCTTCCCCAGTAAATAATAATAATACCACTGAAATACATGACGGGTGTGATGAGACCAAAGACCCCCCACAAGGACACTCACGATTTTTGCGTAGGCCTAATGAAACTCGCAAAGCGGACTTTGTAAAATTCAACTGCGGAAACTCTCTCTCTCTCCACTCCCTATCACAAATCTTATTTTCTCAGCGTCAAAATACATCGACAAATTAAAACAGCAATGTGCAAAAGCCCCATCAACAGAGCGTCCATCTTGAAAAACATCGCACATGTGGGCATGTGGCTGTCAACCAATCAGATGGCTTCCTACTCTGACGTCACCTTGTCGGAAATGTTTCCGATGGGGGGTTTGGCTGTCGGATTCAAAAGTTCGGTTTCGACTAGAAAATTCGGGATCTCAATCCGAATCCAGCGTCGAGGCTAAGCTTTACGATTTTTCTTGTCGGAAAGTACTTTCCGATTCCGAAAAGTTCGTCGAGGCTAGGCCCCCTGCTTCGGGTTCTCGGGTCGGGTCAGCTCGGGTAGGTAAAACACAGATGTTATGACACTGTGTGTTAAAGTGGATAATGAATTTTAAAACATGTTCATAGAGACAACATAGAGACTAACAGTTCAGACACTGCACGAGGTAGCGTAAGAAGGTGGCACTTTACCCCCCCCCCCTGACAATCATTTCTAAAGAAACAAGTTAGTGACAACCGACCTTTTGGTTATTATTTATTTACCGTCTATCAGATTCAGTTGAAAAACTGATTTGCAAAGGAGGACAACTAAAAAAATCTTATCACATAAGTTACATCCAGTCGATTACAAATACGAGAACGTGAGAAACTAGGGCGCTTCAACCGCTTAGGTCATTTTGCGCCACCAGTGATATTGTTAATTATTGATTTATTTTTGGGTATTATTTATTGTTTTTTCTTGTTTGTTAAATTTACAACAAGAAACGGCGTCGACGCTCGCAAATATCTTGCTAAAACACTCAAAATCTGTGGAAATCTCGTCCTGCAAAAAGCCTTAAATGATCAATGATTTAATGATCATAAAGTAGTAATAATTAATAAAATAAAATAACTAGGAAAACGCTTAAGTCCCGTAGCGTTGTTGGATGAGCGTAATTGGTGCATTGGGCTGCCATGTGTTTACGGATTTTCTGTTGTTCTGTGAAAAAATTATTACTAAGTTGAAGATTTTTTTAGAATTAAATTAAATTGAATAAAAAATAAACTCAATCTGTAATTTTTTTAATTAATCCTACTAATTTAAAAAAAAAGAAAAAATCGAAAAATTGCGATTTTTTAAGAAATAATGATTCGATTGCGCTCAAATTTCACAAAAATATATGAATTTATAAAATAAAGGTTCTGTGAAAAAATTATTACAATAGAATAAAGCAAGTAGGTGTTATAAGTAAAAAAATTGTTTTAAAAAAGAAAAAATACAACATTTCTATTTTTATGACAAATAATTTTTTGATTGCGCTCAAATTTCACACGGATATCCTAATTCATAAAATTAAGGTTTCGTGAAAAAATCATTAGAATCGGATTAAGCATGTAGAAGTAATAAGTAAAATAAATTTTCCAAAAATCGAAAAAAAATCGTAAAATTGCGATTTTCATGAGAAATAATTTTTTAATTGTGCTCAAAAACGTGGCAATTCTAAGTTAAGAGATTTCGAAGGCCTCCATAAAATTTCATTGCAAACGGAGTATTGGTTTAGTCGGAATCGTGCTGACAAACACACAAAAATACAGAAAAAAAAGAAAGAAGGAAAGAAAAAAAAAAAACATTCTGGCAATTTTTTCTCCAGTGTAGTGAAATGGAATATTCGCTTCGCTCGCTACGCTCATCCAATTTTAGAGATGAAAGTGATTACAACCTACAAACTATTTATGTTGAATAAATAAATAAATAATAAATAAATTTTATTTAGAGTCTACCCACTCAGTTATATAACTGATTTTCAGTGGGGGACTTTAAATCAAAGCGACCAAGCCAACCCTGCAGGCCCCGACGCAATCGACGAGTGAGCGATAACCAACCAAAGATCAATATTTTTAATAGGAAATATAGCAATCAGTGGTATGGACAGTGCGAACACCCGCGAATCAACGCCAGAATCAACAAGGCCGATTCAGAACAACTCTGAAATTTATTATGTGCTTCGTTGCTAGGACGGCTCCAAAGTCACCGTTTACAACTCCTAAGACAAGAACTGATGGACTTAAGTCCAAATCAGAAGTTAAAAAACTTCTGACTTTAGCGGGATCGAACCTGGACCTTCTGCATTGGAAGCAGATACGCTACCACAAGACCAACGAGCTCACACAACAAGACAAGACAGACAAGGATATAGTTAATATGAGTAATTAAAAAACTTGAATTTGCGGATCGAT